>JARJDU010046685.1:0-19410 GCA_030264695.1 Lissagria laeviuscula
AAATGATTTGATGTTGAGTTGAAATGATGTGACACAATGACCCAAACAAACAATAACATTATTAACAGCGAGACAAAGCGTATCAGAGCGAGGCATGACGAACATGACAAACATTATGAACAGAAGACAAAGATGATAAAGAAAAGATACAGAGGACGAAAGAGCGAGAGAAGATACGATTGTCTGTAATAATGATAGAGCATCAATGAAGATGGAAGGATGATGGGGCGTCAGATTCCTGTCGAAAGCAGCAACAGTGCGAAATACAAATGGAGCAAAAAAACGTGACAATGAAATATGGCACAAATCTCAACCGAGAAAATAAAAAGAAATGAGTAGAAAAAAGGAAATAAGAACAAAAACAAAAAGAGAACTGGAAGGCTCATGCAATATCATTTGATTCATAAAATCGTGTAGTCCTTTTGTATTTCTGTATTTTTTAAGATTGCAACATGAAAAATCAAAAGACAAATTAAAATAATTGGACAATTTTGAGCCCTCTTTGGCCGATGTCAGTGTCACGTGACTTGTATAATGCGGTGAAAATTTCTTTTGACTGTGATAATTCTCATTCTCTCTTATTTAACAAACATGGAGTTTATATATATACAAGTTATAGAAGTAACAGTGATAAATATGTAAAACAAGCGATATAATTTCAGTTTTTACGTCTTGTTAGGCGCTCTGAAAGAAGTTCTGTTAAAGTCCCAGCTCAACCTTAATTGAAATTTAAATTTGAAGCAGACGAAAACATATTTCTTTCAATAAAACGAACATAAATTGAATTGACTTGACCATAAGTGTTGCTCGGGTTGCATATGCATTAACCTCAAGCGCGCGCCACGTACTAATGAAGCAATTGAAAGATAAGACACCGAAGGAGTGAAGAACAATGCGAAAGTTTTACGACTTTTTCTTCTTCCATTAGGTATTGAGTTGATAGACAATCACCGCATCATAAATAATAATGCAAACATAGAGTTTGCCCACCACTGCACTAATGATGCTAAACATTACTAACAACAATAAAATATTTGCTTGCCTTTAGCTTGTTTTTGTTTATGTTATAATGTTATAGTAGCCTATCTTCTTTTCTCCCCAAAATTTCAATAAATGCCCACATAAAAAGTTAAGTCGATAAAACCACTCAAACTGACCGAAATGCAAGGGCAAACCTGTACAAAGGAAAGATTAACAAGGGACTAATTGATGAGAAGTCGGTAGGGCCATAATAGAAACATCAAGAATTTAAAACCTCTCTCCATCGCATCTTGGGCCTATTTAAGCCCATTTGGATTGTTAAGAATGCCCTCAAGACTCCCCTGACAAGAATAACGGCTTGTTCATGCTTCACGTCTGTCATCACTCCCTTTTGCTTTCATTCTTTCTATATAAAAAATCTTTTACTCTTTGAAATTTTACTTATATATTATATAAACTCGTACGCTTGGGTACTTTAAGATATCGAAATTTGGAAACATTCCTGGCTTCTTTAGTCTGTCTACATTTATAATACAAGGTGGTGCATCTTGGTCAAGCGCCCTTACAAATTTCGACCACAATGGAGTCTTGCTGCGTCGGCGAAAAAAGAACAAACTGTAAAGGTGAAACATGAAAGAGAGGAGAAGTCTCGTGCCTCTCTTGTGGTCCCTTGTCAATTGTCCTAGAGTAGAGTTTTTTTCTGAAAGATATAGCGCCACGAATGTCATAAATATTTCGGTCTTTTGTTCAGCGTTATTGCAGGTTTCATCTTATAAGTATCTTGGATTATTTATATTCTACGAATCGAAGGAACAGGTTGTCTTTCCTCTCTTCAAATTATCGAAGGGCTGTAGTAAACTTCCTCCGGGCTGCCTGTCCTAGGTAGATATGTAAATTTTTGGGCCTTGCACTAAATCAACATTAATAGTAAATATAATGATGGAATATATAAATTTGAGGGGTGTTTTAATAGCAATGGAAAAATTATACTGATATTTGAGATATTATGATAATTAAGCTGCATTAACATCATAATCTATCATTTCAAATAAAAAATAGACATTTCTGAAAATTCTTAAAGGAAAAGATTTTTGGTTTTGATTGATTGTTAAGGGGGGTATCTATAAGATATTACTCTATAGCTTATATAAGTAAAACCTTTTAAAATATTATTTCCTTTGATATCAGTTTGATATACACATTTTAGGATTTCCTTCCGTCAGTAGCACCTCATAACAGCCTCGCGCACCCCTCGCAATAGTATAAAAAAGCAATAACCACGATGCATATTGAAAACGACTTTGCGATGTTTATTGCGGGCTTCGGGCTTGTTGATGGCGATGAAATTTGTAAGTCAACACGGTGTACAACTCACTCCGCAAATAGAACATCCCCTCGTATTCATCTTTCGCGTTCCGCTAAACAGAAGCAATAGAAGCGGGTCCCATAGCGCCTCAGGGGACTCCTTCCAAGACGTTGAGCAGTCCCTTAAGGGTAAACTGTCTGCAAGAACGTCATAAAGATGCAAACGGCGTCTTGGCGCTTTTCTTTTGCATAACTCGGGCGTCACTTCCGCCCCGGAAGCAATACACCACCCACTGAACACTTGTAAATGTTGCAGGTTGTCTAGCAAAAGGTCGTCCAATTGAAACTGAACATAACCCTGCTCTTTTAAACCATAGCTATATAACTTTAAAACATTTCTATTACTATTGTACTTTTCCTGGTTAGGCTTGTAAATATATTGCTATATTGTTAAGGTTAGTAATAGGCTCCTTGAAATTTTTACATGAGGCTTGTTAGTATTCCTGTTTGCATGAATTGCACCCTCGTAATATTTATTCCCAATTTATCGAAATCATAAAACACCTAACAAGCAACTGTCGACGCTCGGCGCCTTCACTAGATGCATTGGCGGCGTCGGAGGCAATCGGATGTCGAATAACCAACAAGCTTCCCGGTTTTGCGGCCGTCTCCGCCGCCACAGAAGTTATAAGCTCTCTATGGAGCCGTGAAACTTGCGAAGAAATATTGAAAGGAGCGCGTAAGTTGCCCATTGAAAGGCTGCATCTTTATGATGTGCAATACGGCGAGGCGGTAAAATACATATACACACTGAATGCGCGAGAAGAAGCTTCTATAGAAATTGAAGCTGGCAAATAGTTCAATATATGATTTCGCTTATTATTGAGGAAAAACCATAAAAATCGCATTTCGCAGCGAAGACATTTTTTATGTCAATATAAATAAACATAGCCATAGACATAAAATATAATCCAAATGAATTTATTTTAGTAATTTTTACATTGAGATAGTAGCAACTCCCCAAATTTCAAAAGCTTTTAAGAGCTTTAAAAGAATTCGGAAGCAAGAAATGAATACATGAATATGCATATTAAATATAAATAAGAGAGCCAGCCAGCCGCTCCTCCCATGGCAAAAGAAGAAGAATCTCAGATGAAGAGAAGCAGACATTGATGAATGTGGCACGAGAGCAGCGATGCGAAACGAAACACTCTCCCCATGACAAGACTCGGGCGAAACAAAAATGCATCGAAAATTGAAAGAACAGAACGCTTCTCAACAAGGAAACGCAACAAATCCAAGCTCTCTTTAGCTATAAAGCAACGATGATGTTGGAGGATTGGAGGATGAAGCGAGATGCGAAGTGAAGTCGTTAATTGACGGCGCGGCGGAAGACTTCAGGTACCAATCTGGAGTTAAACGACGTCGCCGCTCATATGACATGCCAGATGACAGCGCATGCAACGGTTTTAAGCGACGTCCAATTTTCTAAATTTACGAATGGACGCCCGACGAGCTAGCTGTAAAAATAGGTTAATTTACACGCACGCACGCACTATGCTGCTACCCACACGACAGACGAACGAGTGTTGTTGTTGCCTATAGTTATGACTGAACAAGACATAACAACACAACAAGAGAACAATAATTTGGGTAATAAGTTTTTTAAATGGGGGGAAATGTCATAAATCAAAACGTTTTGCATAGACTAGGTCGGGTTGGCGTTTACTTTTTTGTGGGTATGAAAGTAAAAGAAATTCAGTTGAAGTTAAGATGGAAAGTAAAAAGACAGAATTGTACATTAATTAATGCTGAGGCAGAGTCGGACGTGACACTATCTAATTAGGACATTAATCACGTGATTAATTATATTCGTGGTAGTATTTAAAATTACATGTTTTATAAATATGAAAGTTTTATTTTAAAGGGTAAATTAATTAAAATTTCTCAGATATTTTAAATATTTATAGAAGAAAATTAATATATGAAGAATTAAAAATTGAATAGCTCATTAATTAAAAGTCATCCTACTGCATTAAAAATACTTTTATTAAATAGAATGTACAGAAATAAATGATTACAATTTTGATTTGACAGGTAAATTCATTACAAGCAAAAGCAATTCACATTAACTTGCTTTAACTATAAAACAAACAAAACGAAATTTTATTTAAAAGAAAAAGCATGCAATGAAACCAATGATTTATTACAATCTCGTTTTATACCAATGATATATAAGATAATAAAAGTGTATTGTTTTCTCAGATGAAATGTAACAGTTTTAAAGTGTAATTTGCATTTAAATGTCATCGGAGAAGAGATGTATAAAGTTGAAAACGCATGAAACTGAAGAAAAATGCATCAAATCATAATAAATTAAATTCAGGAATGGCCAAGATCTGACAGAATAATGCGCTACATGAGTTTATATTAAATTACATATGAAAAATAAACTAACAAATGCGTCTAATGTGTTGTCAGAAGATGAATAATAACAATAATAAGAAATGATAATGAATACTCATCATGGAAATGAATTGGATACTGTCTTGGATTTATTTACTTTCCATTTAAATGTCAAAAGAGAATTATTTTAAGTGAGAAAAATGCCAACTATTTTATTCAATTTATCTCAATTAATTAAAAGTATTTGGATTAAGAATGAGATTTAAAATTGAATTAATTATAAATATATAATATAACTAGTATACAGATTTATGTCAATAGCGAAATAAATATAAACAGTTATTTCGACCTGTCAAAATACGGAAACATAACATATACTTAATAATATTTGAAGATGATGATGACGAGATGAAGAAGTGTAGAGAAAATACAAAATGCCAATGATTATCATAGCCTAACTTAACTCTCTAATCTCTAATCAAATTAAATCTAATTCATATAATTTAATTCAATATCGCAGCCAGGCATAACATACACATACATGCATATATTAAACTCACATTTAAGTGTCATTGAATCCCATCCTGAGGAAGATAAATACAGTCCACCTTTTCGAAAACTTCTCACACCAGAATCCACTCAAAATACCGAATAGTTCACAGTTCCTTTCACTGTTTACTTCATTTTCGCAATACACCCCAGGAAAAATAGTTTAAAAAAGTTATCGATAACTTTATATCTAGTTAGTAAAGTTCTTAAAATTATTCAAAAGTGTTTATTTACACTTTAATTCAATCTTAATAATCTAAATTCAAATATCATGCCTGCTCATAAAATAGTTTATAATTATTTCTTACGAAAGAAATTTGGAAATGTTCGAAACACTGTAACACGTAAAGCGTCGCGACGAGAGAAAAGCGTCGAACCGTGCGGGCGGACGCGCGTCACTCAACTAGACGAGCGACGCCGGGTTCGAAGCGCAATGCCTTACTCTGGAGGAACAAGTTCCACGAGAGAGTTCTCGCGTCCGTTGCTTGCTTCGTTTCTACCATTTACCATTTCCATTCGCTCGAATGCACCGCGTTCTCGATGTGCTAGCAAGAATGGTGCAGAGTGCGGTGAACGAAAGCTGCGAGTGAGCTTACGGCATATCGTATAGGAAGGGACGAAAAAGCTTTGTGGGAACATGGAATAGACGGAATGCAATAGAAGAGGAAAGCCAGGAGGTGGTTTGAATGAGTGAGAGAAAAGAAGGAATCCGTGGTGGGGCATGGAGCCGGCGTGTCTGCCGCAGCCGTAGCCGCCACGCTTTTAATGCTTTGGGAGCTAAAGCTAAAAGAAGAAGAAAAAAAAAGATTTGAAAAAAAGGGTGGAAATCGGGAAACTGGAAGAATGTTAAGAATCAAGGGAATTAGAGTGGGATTATGGGTCAGACATGTTTGCTATGGTCTTTAGTATCCGGTTCAAGTATAGTTTTCATAGTTTTGAACGAAAACCTTAACTGTAAAATTAGAAAAAATTAAATAAATCATTGAAAATACCTTGCAGATTATTAAATAAATTATTAAAGGTAAAAGCATTAGAGTAAGCAAAAAAGCTGCGCTTTGACATTGAAAACAAAGCAGAAATGCGCAGTTTTAGCAATCACTCGTTGGTAATGAGAGTACTTAGCAAACTAGCAGAACCCTGATAGTCTGAAGAGTAAGCACATAGTTGCAAAGTCGCGACTGAGGGGCTCGGGAGCCACTTAAAGTTGCATTCACAGTATCCCAGCCACAGTATCCCAGTTCATCTCTTTCGAACAATAAACGCAAGCAAGCGGCATCGACATTAGCAGTCAATGCAAGCCACCGATTATTGAAGAATCAGTAGTTCTTCTTGTTTCTTTTATTTTCGCAGTGTCGTCTCATTCCTCACCGAAAGCATTCATTTATTATTCTCTTGTTCTACTATACAGCTCTCTGCGGTTGTTCTTTTTTCATGTCCCATGCATTGTTCTGCCACTGATTTCCTCTCTCGCGCTTCTTCTCTCCGCGCTCAATTCTTCAATTCTTGGAGTGGACACTTCAATCAGTCTGATGTGCCCACATACTGTGCAATTCATACCATATTCCAGTTTCATTTTAACGTCACAGTTGCAATTGATTTACGCTAAAACCATGAATAATCGGTTAAAATGGATAAAACACCCAGCAGGGGTTAGGGAGAGCAAACAGGGGTGACAATTGGGATTAAAGAGCTACCAGCAACGCGGGTTCTTCTTTGTTCTTTATTATAACGACGCTTAATCAAGGAAAGGTGTTGTTAGTTCATTTTTCTGAAAATTTTATTTGTTTCAAATCAAAAATATGACTTTCAAATCACAAATCCCCGGATGTAGTTGAAACTATTTTCATTCATTTTTACTATTTACCTACGTGACCGTATGAAAAGAAAAGCGTTCCGTCAACGTGCATAAGCACAAAAATCAGGCATTAATAGTATGTTGTCCCTTCAGTTATACTTTCTGTTCTAAGTCATTTCAATCCTATTTATTTCTCACATGCTGTTACCTCTAATGCGACGCGGCGGCTACTTAATTCCAGCTTTGTGCCTTGCCTCCGAATCGTAAAGTTTTTAGTTCCAAGAGTTATATATCTAATTGTGAAAGAAGCCGATTGCATGGCACCTGGGAAGCGGATTACAGCCCTCGGTGAAGCCCTCATTCACACTTTAAATGCGAGAACAAAGCGCTTCATGCGTGACGAACCCTTTCGTTCACAAAATATTACATGTCAGTTCATGCTCTATGAAACATCAGTCATACCTTCCAACGGATTTACTAATTTAATTATCATCTTACTAATTACCCTACATATTATGTGCTAAACGACTTTTAAATTTCGCCCCGAAAATTAAGCTTTTGACAGTTACTGTTTTTATTTTGACAAATCAATCATTGCGCCATCTTTGTATAAAACATAGAATTAACTACATCACAACACCAACAAGTTTAACCTCAAAGAATTTTTGTAAATATTTTAAAGAATACTTCAAGCAAACAAAACAAAAAATTGATTAAATTGTTTTTAGACTAAATTATGGCTTCTTCACAAGAAGAGGGAACTAATTTAGGACCCATTTTTAAATCCGCTAGCTTTGTGGCATCAAACAAAGCAGGTAATAAGAAGAGAGCTTGGAAATCTCTGAAACAGATTCTGGCCACTGAGAGGACTCTCCCTTGGGCTGAAGATGAGGTGCTTTACAGTTCTATCAATGCACCACCTTCATTTTTGCCTGCAGAGAAATTCTCAGACTTGTCTGGACTCCCAGCACCTTATACAGATCCACAAACCAGATTACGATATGCTAATAAAGAGGAATATGCTACATTAGTAACACTTCCAATGGATATCACAGCAGGATATTTAGCTTTAAGAGGTGTTAGTAGTATTGTTGGATAAACAACAATTGAAATTAATTTTTAATAATTTAATTATATGAGTATATAAAATGTATCAAGTTTGAATTTCCCGCCCATATTGATTTTTGCATTCGGCAGTATTTTTCATGTTCGTGAATTTTCGTATGAAACGAACAGTCAGCCATTTAATTGAATTTTGTCATGTTTTGCGTCCCTTTTGTTTTCCAGAGAAACTAAATCTTTAAAGAATTCAACATACGTATCCAAGTACTAGAATTTATTTAAAGATGAACAATTACAACAATGTCGATGATGGAGAAAACTCGGGAGGCAGTGAGTATCGTGATGGTAGATATTTTTAACCTCACTTTGTGGTCATTTTGTAATAAAAATATTTCATTTTTAGAAACTGGAAAAGGTTCGAGCAAAGCTAGCAATATTCTACCTCTTTGGGGAAACGAGCGCACTATGAATTTAAATAATTTGATTTTGACAAATATCCAGAGTTCACATTATTTCAAGGGTATGTAATCGTCCACTACTTTTCTCGTGGCAATATTCTGCATACTGTATGTTTAGCTTAATATATTCAATATAAGTATAAATTAGATAGATTCATGTTTATTTAATTAACTATTATATAATAACACTTAATTTTCAGTGAATTCTACAAGAGTAAAGTGAATTAATCTTATATCTTTACATTATAATAAATAGTATCTTGTTTCAGGCTGTTTCATGTAGCGACCATGGTTGTTTCCATGCCACAGTTAACTTGGAAGTAACTTACGGTAAAGGATTATTTTGCAACACAGTTTGCAGAATAATGCACCTTAAAATTACTTCCCTTATTGGATGTAATAAGTTTAATTTTGTTTTTTCTTCTGATTGTAGTTAACTTGTATGAGTTGAAGACTTACCATGAAGTTGTTGATGAGATCTTCTACAAGGTGCAGCATCTTGAGCCATGGGAAAAGGGTTCAAGGAGGACTTCAGGACAAACTGGGATGTGTGGTGGTGTAAGAGGAGTTGGGGCTGGTGGGATTGTTTCAACAGCATATTGTTTACTATATAAATTGTTTACATTAAAATTAACAAGGAAGCAACTTAATGGGTTAATTACACATTGTGATTCACCTTATATAAGAGCATTAGGATTTATGTACATTCGATATGTACTTCCACCAGCAAATTTATTAGATTGGTATGAACCATATCTAGATGATGAAGAGGTGCGTACAACTTACAGGTAGAAGTATTACATTTTTATGTCATAGAGACAATATGCTGTCTTGTTATGAAGATAAGACTTACATTGCTTTATTGATTGTTATAGGAAATGGATGTTAAGGCAGGAGGAGGACAAATTATGAAATTGGGTATGATTCTTAGACAATGGCTAGTAAAATTGGAATGGTTTTCGACTTTGTTTCCTCGGATACCTGTTCCTATCCAACAGAAAATACAAAAAGTATTAGAGGTATAGTAGCTATTGATGAAGCTTTTTGCTTTGAATTATTTCCTATTCCTATAATTTCAGGAACGATTTCCTATTCAAGCAGTACAAGTAGCCAATCAACGTGACCGCGAAGAGAGAAAAGACCGTTTTGAACGACAGGAACAACGCACTACTGAAAGAAGTCGTAATTTCGATAGGCGTGATGCACCACCAGCTCCACGTGAAGACCGCAGAGATAAATATTACAAAGAGGAGCCATCTAGAAAACCCCATGAGCGCGACGATCGTGAAGTTAATAATAGAGATCGTCCTCGTGAGAAAGACGAATATCGTGAGAGACGTCACAGAGATAGGAGCCCATTGGTCAGGGCATCCGAGAGGGATTTATATAGAGATAGGGAAAGGGATCACAGGGACAGTAGAGAGCGCAGGGATAGAGATAGATATTCAGATAGACATTCAGGGAAAGACAGGGAACGTGAGAAGGAGCATCGACATAAAAGATATCATTGAGAATCTTCGCTGGAAGAATTCAGGAATATATAGAATAAGTTAATTTAAATGAGGGTATTAAGAAACGTTAGAAAAGGTATAAAATAAGACAAATTAGCATATGGAATGGAGGAACAAGTATAAGTAAAATGTAATACTGATTAACATAAAAATAGAAAAGTTGCTTCAATGGGATTGATGACATCCGACTTGGAATATGCTATTTCGCACTTAAACGAAGACTAATATGGGCTATTTAATGTTACAATTTGACACTTTTCTATTTGTTTAAATTTAATTGAGTAAATTTTATACATATATTAAGCTATTGAATGTGTACATCATCCATTTGTTATAATATAGATTTGTAGTTAAACTTATACTTTGCATAAAAAGAAAACTTGGAGGTAACAATGTAAATTAATGAATGTTTTCTTTTGTGGCTGGTTAGTATGCAAATTGCATTTCTCAAACTACATTATTGAAATGCCATAACTTGAACAGAATACCCGGAGCTGGATTTATGACCTGGACCAAACATTAATCGCCCTAAAGCGGGGTCCACACCTTAAAACTGCTTGTCAAGTATCACTGAGTAAGTAAAACGTACCCTGTGTGGACTGCAACACTGTACAGTGTTTGAACTGAGAGAACTGAACCAGGCATGATCATGGTTTTCGGCAAGCTGCCTTTATTGACACATTCATTCCTCTTTGTTTTTAAAGTGAAAACTTTTTCACCTTTCCTAAAATCAAGTCTACACTTGCAAATATTTGCGGCATTAATATTTTTGCCGCATTGTAGGTAGTATGCGGAGCACAAAACGAAAATATTACGGGTATACAAACATTTGCGGCAAAAATATTTGCAGACATGGACCATTTTGGTAATTTATATATTTAAGCATTTACATATTGTCAACGCAATAGCATTTGTCTCGGGATGTATAATTGTACGCTATAGCGCCCAACTCGTCCGTACTTAGTTCAATATCTGATATTGGCAATTATTTTTGTAAATGCCTTGAACTATATCGTACCTATCCTAGCTTGTAGAAAGTAAATTCCAAAAACTGCAGTGACTGAGACTAGAAGAATGCAAGATTGTAACTACTCGAAGCTAGAAGCGACTCGTGAACGAAATCAATACTCATAATGATCTCGTAAAAAAAGAAAATCAATGCTTAACGAAAAGTTTGAGTGGCTGGGGCCCCCCTATGGCAAGGAATTAACGTAAATTTGTGCCCTATATAATTTGGCATCCTAGGGGCAAGATACATGCGTAAATTGCTCACTATAGAAATACATAACTAATTTAATTAAAAATCACTTTATTTTGCTACCCATCGTTAGATAGTTTCATATTTCGGTGTTCAGTTTTCGCAAAAATAACTACATGTCAGGCCAAATAATTAAAATATCTGGTAAAACATTATTATCAATTAATATATTTTAATATTACACAGTTCTATAACTATACAAAGTTTTTATAAGTACATAGTAAATGAAAATAAAGGACATTCTAATCTAATTAGGAACAAAGTAAATTTAAACTCTACTTTATTTGAGGAAGCGTTTCAGATATCCTCCAAGGGTTAAAGGGTTGTTGCAATCAGGAACCTCTAATCCATTACTAGCGATGCATTCGTTGATACAGACACGCCCTTGGAAATATCTGCCAAACATTTTCTTGCATTGCACACAATTACTGAAATTTGAAAAATATAGCAATAGTTATTCGAATTTTTAAATAATAACAAAATTTAATAAACACCAACAAACAATATTAATAAACAAACAATATGAAATTATAAATATCTTAGATAATGACATATTTCAGGATTGCGCAGATGTCCTATTAGAATTGCGGATGTTGTTGTTATTATTATGCGAGGTATTTTTCCTTCTGCTGTTATTGTTATGTCCAGCACGTCGAAAATTATCGTCCATTTTGAATCTATTCGTGCGTCGGGGTACAGATCGAATTTGATTTTCTTTTCCTTGATAGTCTTCCACATTGCCATTGTATTTATTATTATTGTAATTCTGCGGTTGATAGGAATTATGATTAGGTGGTCCATGTAACATTGGTCCGCCATTTTGTTGAGCTCCGTTACCACTGCCATTGCAATTGTTCTTACTACAGTTAATTTTATTGTTGACAGATGATGAGGAAAATAAAGGTGATGTAGTTTGAGACAGATTGTTGATAATATTCTCTCTGCGTCCGAGGATAGGACGAGGAATGCTATTGTTATTTAAAGTCCCTTCTTTGCGGGCCGTTTTACGTGAATATCGCGAACATTGCGGCTCCCGTTGTTGTTGTTGTTGTTGCTGAACAAAAAGACTATTAAGAAGGTATTCCAGAGGTATAAATGCTGGAGCTTCCGGCCGTAATGGCTGTGATGAGCGTGGGGTACTTCTGGATTGCGATGGGGGCGTAGATATTGGTGATGATTCGGTTTTCTTTGGGCTTTTTGCTTCTTTTTTGGGTGTTTCCATATTTAAATATTTTTGCTTGAGATTAGGTATGATAAGTAGATGATAATAACTGTTGTTGAGTTGTGGATGAGTTGAAAATGTATTGAATGATATTTAAAATAAATCAAAGCAATGTTGACTGATCGCATTCGTGTGTTTGCTGAGGCAACTAGGATTTTTGTTTTAATATAAATAATTAATAATTGAATAAGTAATTGACATAATAACAATATATTTTGATACTTTGATTTTTCATTAATTACTTATTAATTCATTATAAATGTATCCAACTTACCTTAAACAAACGGGTATACTTTCGCTAATAACAAATGCGCCGATTTGCATTATGAGCAGAATCCACACCATCCCAAAAAGTATTAATTTCTGCAAGTAAATTCTACTTTTAGATATATATTTTTTTATTTATAAAGATTCTAATATTACCATGTTTTTTTCTCTCTTGCAATTTAAAGCAATTTTGAAGTTGTTTTATATTTGCTAGTGGTACAAGTGAAATAGCTTCTTTAGAAACAATCAGAAACTGAATCAGTTTTATTGGCTGCTCTGGAATTTATACAAAACGAAGGAAACCTATAGTATGCGAATTGAATACATGCGAAAAGTGCAATTGTTTTGTTTTGAAGCAGGAATCGGTTGAAAGAGGAAATATTGCAAGTGACGTCAGGGGTGACACGTGTCGCATGCGTTGCTTAGTTACCCGCCCTCAGAGGATGCTAAACAATCGTTTAAATATAACTCTGCCTTTCTCTTCATAAAACTGACTTTCACATTGCCATTTGCAAGGAGTTTCATTACACAAAACGAGGGCAAATAAGGAGAATATTTTATTACTTTATTGTCTTAATACATTTGTAAATATTAAAAAATATATATTAACAATATAAACGCATGATAAGTAGTGAATTGTTCTTGCATCAAAATTAGATCAAATTTGACAATTACTAAAATAAAATTAGATTTATTTACAAGTAACCAAGGCGTAGAACCAAATATAATTAGAAATTATCTATAATTGCAACCTGTGGAGGAAATGCATTAATAGAAAATGAATTACTTTACTTCTCCATTATTCTTACTTGTAATGAGTTAATTCAATCAAATACATTTGCAGGATTTGCAGGCTATATAAAACCTGACTTTACTTCTTTCAAGTTAGTGTTATCTCAAGTTATAGAGCGATAAGACAGGTGCTTTGTAATAAACTAAGAGTTAAATAAAAAGAGCCTAGTGAGTTTTTATTATTATATTTATTAGTAATCATGTCAAATAGATATTTATTTAATATATTTCTGGATTTGGGAGAGCGCAATTAGAAATTAAATTCAATTAATAATAATTTTGTAGTGCAGGACTAGTAAATCGCCAAATTTGGATATAAACAATAAAATAAATGAAAAGGAAACATATAGAAAAGAAAGAATTGACAGTTTCATTAAACCCGGAAATTCGAACAAGTCGAAGAGCGCAAGTAGCAAGCTGTTGAGCTGCTGTCAAGGACGTAAATCCATAAATCTTTCGCGTGCTCGCAAATACCCAAAGAAATCTCGCGCTACTTATAGAATTATAAGTTGATAAGTATTTATAAGTTTCACTTTTAACTAAAAATAGATTTTTTATATGCACCGGAAGTATTTTAAATTAAGTTAAAGTTGATTAGTTCAATATTTATGCAAAACATGTGATAATACAAAAATGAAACAGATAAATTTTGAATAATCGAAAAAATTATACAAATTATTAAATGTTTTCACCATTGAAAGTAAGAAAAGTATGTGTAATCTATTTGATGCGGAAATATTATTAAAAAATATAAGAGAGGAGCGAACACAACAAAGGCAACAAAACGAGAAATGAGTGAGTGATGGTATCCGGGTTAACCGGCCTTGTTGCAGACAGCTTGAGACAACCGGACGAAATCTTAACAAATAGATATAATATGAAATATATTTATTTTATATTCACATACAAGATGTATACAAATTAGTTTAGAATTTTTTTAAAAAGTCTTAGAAAAACTTTATCTTGTAGCTATCGTCTAAAAACACATTTCAAATTGTATTATAAGTTATCAACAATTTACTATACGCTGAATAAATTATTAATTATATAAACAAATATGTAAATAAACACGCAATCATATAAATTGCCGTTACATAATATCACATAATTTCACAAAACAATAGAATTATTTTATGGATTACCAATCAACCAAACTCAATTTTTTATTAAACTTAAGACAAGTAGTTAATGGTAGAATTAATGCAAATCAAAACTTAATCAGAAAAAAACTTGTTAGCTACACAAGATATATGTGTGCATGTTTTATGAATATATACAAAAACAAGCAGGTACAGATTATCGATGAATATGATGGAGGCAAAGAGCTGGTTGTGATTTTCTCATAAATTGTACTCGTATATAAATGCGTCTCGAACTTATCGCGCTTGAATTGTTGCAGGTAAAACAAAAACGTCTTTGCAATCAAATCGAGATCTTTGCCCTTATTGATCAATCAGTTACGAGTTGTTTCATCATTTGCTATATTTCCACAAACGGCTTCTGTTGATTCTGTGTTTCCTTAGTAAATTGTTGTTATTTCTCTGTGTTTTCCTTACATACGTAATTACATTGTGTGTGTTATTCAGTATTGTAATGAATTGATGTTTTTATTCTTTTGTGTAGATTATGGGTTCTCTTAAAGAAATTGTTTTGTTCGTTGGGATCTTGTGCCTGTTGAATGCGATTGTTTTGCATGTCGATGCAAATCCAATAGGTGAGTGAAAACTTACTAAGCTACTTCTATTACTAGTTTGTTTTTTTAAGAGAATTTTATTATGTAATTTATTGATTTTATAATTTTTAAATTCTATTCTATTTTAGGTGTTTGTATACGAAACTGCGCTCAATGTAAGAAAATGTTTGGACCGTACTTCGAAGGGCAATTGTGTGCTGATGCTTGCGTAAAATTCAAAGGAAAAATAATCCCAGATTGCGAAGATATTGGATCGATTGCGCCATTTTTAAATAAATACGATTAATTCTTGGAATTAATTGCTTCAGGCATCTTGCACGTGTGCTTCTGCTAAACACTGCTATGATTCACACTCTAACTAATTAAAATTTATTTATATTGCGTCTGTGATCAATTACTTATATTTCTTCGTAACTTTAACACGAATATTTTGTAATTTATTTCTATTAATGTAGGCTCCAATGTATAAAAATTATTTAAGTTTCAATTTGATTAGTGAATTAAAACAAAATGAAGAAACCCAAAATCAAATATAGAGATTTATGACCGCACCTAATAAATAACTATGCGCCTTAACATCTAAAACATTATTAATTTTGCTTTCTTCAAAATAAATATCTAGATAATTTTCTATTAATTCAATCTCGTGCTAAAAAACATTTAAAATTAGCGCCTCTTTATTTTTCTAACTGTCAATTGTCAACTGTCATTTTCGTACCGCGCAGAATCGACTTGCGTCTTGCTTGCACTCTGCAGTCATTAGTTCAACGAGCGCATTCGCTGCGTTTGTCGGTGCGCTCTCATATCTCTATATTTACTCATCGCGTCAACAAAATAGCATGGAAACCTAATCACAAAAGTGGCGAGAATAATCTGGAAGCAGTGTTTCATCATTTCTTGTCCACTGTCTTAAAGCAACGACGTTCAGGGCGGACAAGCAAAGATGGTAAGCGAGAAGTTGTTCTCAAGCGCTCAATCCTAACCTCAAGCATATGATGATTCAGTCGATTTTGCCGGAAAACGTTTTTATTGTCATCAATAAACGACCCTTGTGCATAGGAAAACAACTGTTTTTTTTCCACATTTTCTTATATTATCACACTGGTTATTACCTATAAATCTTCAAAATAAATAGGCATTTATAGTGTTGACTGGTTTCAACAAATGCTGAGTACTACACTACCATATATTTACTTTTGCTATAGTATATTATTATTTATGTATTGGTTACATTGCAGGATGTCTTTTTGATGATAAGACGAAGGAAATTGACTATTTTTACTGATGCAAAGGATACAACAACTGTTCTTGAACTAAAGAAAATCATTGAAGGTTTGTGTTGCGCCTTTATTTAGATATTGATGAACATTCTATATTACTATATAACATCTGTTTATTTTAGGTATTCTGAAGGTTGCACCACAGAATCAGCAACTCTTTAATAAAGACAATGTTATAATGGAAGATGATCGAACTTTGCATGATTATGGCCTAACTGCAATTACAGCAAAGGCTCAAAGCCCTGCAACTGTTGGCCTTGCAGTGAGGTATATAATAAATTATAAACTATCATATCATATGTCTCAAGTAATAAAATACTATATATTATTATGTTAAATTGTAGGGATGACAATGGACCTTTTGAACCTTTGGAATTGACACCATATTCAGCACCACCAGACCTCCCAGATGTAATGAAATCACAGGAAAACGTGAACGGACAGGAACAGACATCGTGAATAGAGAAATATGAACGAACTTATTACTAATTTATCGAATAATTCCATATTAACCAAAAGATCTATGTATATTTTCCGCTGCCGTGTCTATTATGATTTTTTACTTTAGCTGTTTGCCTCAAACATTATGTGGAGGATTCATAATCGATTTGCACTTGTATTCACTTCATATGTGAAAAAAGTGATAATAAATAATCGGTGATAAATTAGATTTGAAAACGCCCATGTTCAATGAAATGAGATCAATCTGTTTTTATTTTCTTCTTTGTTTTCTATATATCTTCTTTAACTTAAATTAATTATTACTTGAAATACTTATAAATTATATAATTGTGTAATATACACAGTCACTACTTGAAGATAATGAAAGAGTACCGTCATTACCATGTAATTTCGAAAATGATATAAAATAAATAATTATAAGTTATGTGAAATTAATAAAAATTATTAAAGAGGAAAATTCAGCATTAAAAAATTAAATTCACGTCGTGCTTAATAAGTTGCCTAACTGCTATAATTAAAAGTAATTCTTAAAATTTTGCTTTTTACAATAAAAAGCTATAATACTAAATAATAATAAATAATTCCCTTTTATTTAAAGCTGCCAGTAAGAATTATAATAATGCATAAATCTAAACAGGAGTTATGCTTTTAATCTATGAATGCATATTCAAAGTGCAAAAAAAGTTGCATATAGTGAATTGACATTCCTGCTGAAAATTCCTGCCGAAACCAAACAAAAATTGATTACATCCTACATTTTCAGTCAGTGTCACCTTCGCATCGGCCTTTGGCGTTGGGTTAGACCTTTACATAAATTCTAGTAGTATTCGGCAGCTAGTAATTAAGTAAAATGATTCCTCTGTTCGCGTGCTGGCAGACTTTTCTGCAAGTAACACTCGTCGTCAACGCTTTATGGTATGGTTTCTCTTTCGCCGCTTATCAATTCTTTCCCTTTGGTTTACTACCCGGTTTGCTGGTGGTGCTAGCTGCACATTTGCTACGCGTTCCTCCCCCGGCTCAGCACCAGGTGGAAAAAGTAATCGGAAAGGACCTGCATCTCATCGACAACTACTCCGAGAATAACAATGCATTAATGCGCACTGTGGCTCATCGTGGTGCGGCTTTAGATGCACCTGAGAATAGTTTAATTGCTTTTAAACAGGTTTCATTCATTTTTTATAACATTACTAACTCATACTAATTTAATACATTAGTATTAATTATTGAATGTAGAGGGTCTCTATATATGTTTTACTTATTTCGTTTTTTTCAGTGTGCCAAAGACAAGTGCATGTATATCGAGTTTGATGTTACATTAACAAAAGACGAGGTTCCTGTTGTTTTCCATGATAAGACTCTAGAACGAGTGGCTAATGATAAGAGAGCAATTGGTTCTTTGGATCACTCTGAGCTGAAAACAATTGATATCTCCGCTAATCATCCATTTAATGAGAAATATAGTGGTACAATAGTTCCTACACTTGATGCAACTATAAAGCAATTACTTGCTGATGACCAGAAGATGTTTATTGATATCAAGGAATGCGACTATAGGGTATGTAATCAAAGTTTGTAGTAATCATAATTGTAGCATATGCTAATGTTAAATTGTCTTCGTTTGTTTAAGATGGTGACTGTAATAACCTCACTATTTGAAACATTTCCAACGTTGTATGATAACGCCGTAGTAACAACGTTTTTCCCGAATATTATTTACGCAGTAAGTGCATAATTAACTCAATTAGCTTTGTTCTGACACAGCAGTTAAATACTTATAAATAAAATTGAAAAACAAGTATAAATAGCATTAATAACACTTTGTGGTAATAATAACTGTAATCTTAAGTAAACAATAGCTGTTTATACATGTTTTGTAAAGGTTTATTGCACTTTTACTCATTATAACTGTTTGTTTTTTCAGATTCGTAAGAAGAATCCTAAAATTATAGCATCACTTGCCTACAGGCCATATTTCTTCAGTCATACTTCATATGCCTTCCAAACAGGTGTAGGACCAAGAAGATATAGCTCCTGGTGGATGCATTACCTCTCTTGCTTATTAGATGTAACACATTCTTGGGCTCTACCAAAAATAACTTACTATTTTATTGGTTTATCAGTAATATTTTTACACAAAGACTCAGCCAGTCCGTAAGTATCCATCAATCTTTAGTTTTATTGAAAATACTAAAAGCATAATGATAAAGTTTATTTTTAAGGCAAAGTGTTCAACAGTGGCGTGATAAGGGAATTCGTCCATGTATATGGACAGTCAACAAACCAATTGATAAGCAATACATCACCCGCACTCTTAAATGTACATATTTGACTGATACACTCGTTGGAGAAAGTTCTCTTAATTTTATTGA
>JARJDU010046693.1:0-18078 GCA_030264695.1 Lissagria laeviuscula
ATTGTGCATGAATCTCATTACAGCAAATTGTAAAGAGAATTAAAAGATTCTAGAATCTTTAAGTAAACAATTAAATTCTAATTTGATATTTTCTTTAGATCATCTTATTCTTTGTTCCACGGGCACATTAATATTTTAAAAATTTCTGTAAATGATTAGCTTGGTAGTCTAATAATTATATTATTTGTTTATAAACAAGATGGCGCTCGGAATTGTTTTATTATTTATTCAATCTGGTAACAATTCTAGGGAATTTTCCCATACCACTCAATCCAATATTAGTTGCCATAACAAAACAAAATCAAACTTCTACAATTAAATTACCAATTTGTCAAAAACAACCTATCAAAAATTACACAATTTAAACTGAAAGTAAATTACTTTTTCAGCATATAAATAATAGTTAGTATTAATAAAAAGATTTTGTATTTGCATACTTTAAACAGTAACCTGAAAAAGTAACCGTACTATTAAGTTGGTAACACTGATAATCACACCGTGTACGCATGTTCGTCGCAAGCCAGCAGTCATTCTCTTGAAAACATGGTGTAATGTCGACCTGCTGAAAACGTTCAGGACGACACATTTTCATCATCATGTTTTAAAACAACTAACTTAGTTTAGTGAGATATCGCGCTCGTCTTCACACGACCACGAACGTGGCGATGTCGTCTATACAATTTGTGGTGCATCCGCTACCGGGAACGGAGGAGCAATTCAACGATAGGTAAGGCACGACACACGCCACTATCGCCGATGCGGATGGTGGCGTGTATAACTTTGGTAACGACACACCGCATCAGCCTCCATTTTCCTCGCAATGCTTCTTGCATGCTACAACTCGCTAATGATGCAATCTCTTATTATTTATATTAATATTCTAATGGATTAGTGCATGATTGTCGCTGGATGCGGGATGCAAGCGATGCCATGTAGGGCACTCCTCATTTTTATGCTTTCATCAAGGAAGCGGTGCCGACTTTTCGGTATCACCCAAACGAACAATACATATTTTACTTATTATGATTTATTTATATCTTTGTATGTATTGCTTAAACTTGAAACTATTGTTTTATTATATAATGCAATATTTCAGATTGAAGGAGGTAGCAGATAAGATAAATCGACTGGGCCAAATATCACATCCAGTGTGGTCTAATCTGAGGGTTGGAGTGAAACGAATTGTTCTTGGACCTGCTCATATTGCATTACTTTTAGAAGATGGTCGCGTTTGTAGAGTTTCCTTTAGTGTTATTTCAGATCGATTGGATTTGACAAAGACAGATCCGAATAAAACGTAAGTTCATTACTATATATATTTATAGATGAAGAGAGAAGAAACTGAGCAAATTGTTCTTTTTGTAGGAATAATAGTTGCGCTGGAACTGGAGGCTCTGGTGGTAGTGGAGGAGGCGGCGGCGGCGGTGGCAGTGGTGGAGGTGGAGGAGGTGGCGGTGGTACAACAAGCAGTAGTAAACCAACAGGCAGTGGTCGACATATTCGCACTAGGGCAAGGATAATGCGTTCGAATTCTGCCATCAGAGGTGGCAATAATAGCGGTAATTATAATTTCAGTCTGCTGTTGCTTTAAAACGCTGCCCTGCAGTCTTAAATGATGACAAATGCTTTATTTTTGATTAAAAGTGATATTTTGATTAGTCTTACTGATATTATGAACATTATCTTCATCAATTTTGTGTTTAATTTTGGTCCGGCTTAGTAAATTTATGATATTGCAGGAAGTCGCGGTGCCCCCGTTATCATCGGTACTAGTGGTTCCAGTAGTGGCCGACCATTGGTACCAATTCCTGCTAGTTTTGTGCCCGAGGAGCTCGTCACTCAAGCACAGGTCGTTCTTCAAGGCAAAAGCAGGAATTTAATAATACGCGAATTGCAGGTAAAGTAATGATTCAACTACATATTGAATGTATTGACCAATGATGACAATTGCTAACCGTTGAGTTTTTCAATGATCTATTGATTAGTCTTACTGATTTATATAAAAAAAGCTTTCTGTTAGAGCTCTCTATCAACATAAACTTCAAGTTTCTTGCGAATTGCCTGTTTTCAGCGAACCAATTTGGATGTGAACTTGGCAGTGAACAATCTTCTTTCAAGAGACGACGAAGAAGGTGAAGACGGCGACGACACATCGGATTCCTATGTCCCTGAAGATTTGATCTCTCTCCTCGATGGAGGTTTCCATCCGGATCACTCCGTCATCATCGACGCCGACGCCATGTTTTCCGAGGATATGTTTGGATACACATCCGGCATTCGCAAGTAATGCAACGAGGGGTTCAATTTTCCCACAATGCGAACATTCTTTTATTATTCCTTTTCATTCGAAAGTTGGCATTTGTTAACCGATTTCATCACAATTTTCGCTTATTTCCACCCCTTTTATAGTTTCCCTTCCTAGTTACTAACATATCGACGATCTATTTTATACATCATCGAGACAGTTATTTTGAACTTATTGTTTCTCTAATTTGTCGGTATACCTTTTTATGTTTGCATTTACTAACATTTATTTGGCGCTGTTTGACGCACCTCGCTCAAACTAGCTTCCTCCACAGCCGCAGCAGCTCCAGTCGTAATCGCCTCTCTGATAGAGATGCACCACCGTCAAATAATTCTGGATCTATCGACCGGGATGGGATCACAAGAGATACCTTCTCTCGATGGCGTGAACGTCAATATCTTGGACCTAGGAGATGGCTGGAGACTGCACTCCGGGATAGCGGATATGAAAAAGAAACAGGTTGATTATTTTTTATGACTATATAAACATGTTTTATATACTAGCTATTTTTTAATTTAGATAACAAAAAGAAAGATGGTGCCAGTCCACTCTGGATATCTGATGAGATTGAGTTTTGGCCCGAATCTGCAGGTCGATTCACACAAGTTGCAACTTTATATAGTGAATTGATTGCATTGTCTACGAACGGACAGGTTTATCAGTGGAAGTGGAATGATCCTGAACCTTATAAGCATCCAGATGTAAGTAAATCTCTTTTTAGTTGTACATGTTCGATCAAAGTATGCACAACAATCCACCAGTTTTGTTCAATATTACTAAGATTGGTCGCTGTTTTGAGCTAAATAATTTCTCGCCAATTGTATTTCGTTCAGTTTTAATTATAATTGAATTCTTATATATTGGTCAGTACACAACTTGATAAACTGATGATAAAATCATCCCAATGCTCGTTAGTGACCACAATTTAATGATATTGTATGTCACCTCCAAAACATTGGGAAAGCAAAGAGATATGTTTAAAATTCATGAGTGATTATGTGTAATTACTCCTTAAACGAATCTCACACCATTTTAATGCGCTATTAAAATCATTTTTAAGTGGTCTGTTTTAAATATTGACAGCAATTTTTCTCTCTCTCTAGAATCCAAATGTGTTTCACCCTAAAACAGCTACGTTGGGCTTAACAGGCGAGAAAATCATTCATCTATCAGCCTGCTGTACTCGTTGCTCTGTAGGAACAGAGAGTGGCAAAGTAGCCACCTGGGTAGATGAACAACTTAGTGCCGCTTCTGGGAAATTAGATAGTCCTGCTCAAGCCTACCTAGAATTCCAGACCGATAGAATCAGTGGCTTGTACACCTGCCCTTTGTACACTGTAGCAAAACTCGAAAGCGGCGCTTTATACTGGTGGTAAGTTTTATCTTTTTTTCATTTGTTCATAAATTCCTACTATATATAGTTGTGATGCTCAACAATCCACCAGTTTAGTGAACTTGTACTTAAATTGGTCGCTGTTTTGAGCAAAATTATATCTGGGTCATAATAATACTTTAATTTTATCGCATAAATTAAAGAAGTATTACCTAGGACATAACATTTTCCAGTCTTATTGCCAATGATAAATTAAATTCAAATTATGCCTATTTTAGGGGTGTATTGCCATACCCACAACGCAAACGTTTGTGGGAGAAATATCGTGGTAAATTCAGACGGCAACGCGCCAGTCAAACAGATTTAACAGCCGGAGCACAAGTCTACATGAAAAATAGTCCTATGTATCAAAGCGGCGCATTAGGGGTGACATTAAACGGGGGTATACCAAAAGTAGGACAGTTGCAGAACGCTGCTTGGACTTTGAATGATACTTGCACATTCAAAATCATAACGAATATCACTGAAAAGACTAAAGATGCTCCGGTTGCGGGCACAAGTGGATTGACTAATCTATCCTCTAAGAATAAGGAAAATACAGATCGATTGGACATGCCTCCACCGCCATCACCAGCTTCCAGTACTTGCAGTGATACTGGGAGTATCACAAACAGTCATAGTAAGTTATAATACAATTATCAGTTACACATAACATGTTTGCTTAAACGATTTGTTAAAATTCTAGAACGCCAGCGACGTATGGCTGTATCAGGACAAGAACAAGGCACGGAACAACGCAAGGACGAAGAGGAATGGTTCCTGCGAGATGTTATTTTCCTTGAGGATACACGAACAGTTCCTGTTGGAAAGGTGCTCAAAGTGGATGGGGCTTATGCTGCTGTGAAATTCCCTACGACTAGTACACGTGACAGAGATGCAAATAAGGAAGCAGATGATATACTCCAGGATTGTCGATTGATGCGAAAGGATGATTTGCTGGTATGTTGGCAATTTATTTAATTTGTTTTTATTTGTGCTCGGCAATCCACCAGCTAAGTAAATCATTCTTTGATTGGTCGCTGTCTTGAGCTAAATTATTACTAGACTTTATAGCTTTCAATTTGATTCATAGATTGATACATAAGGTGTCTAGGACAATATCAATAGAATAAATTATAGCCTAAATCAATCCCAATGCTCGTTAGTGACCACAATTAATTCATATTGTATGTCACCTCCAAAACATTGGGAAAACAAACGGATAAGTTTACTTTTTGGAATTTATTGTTACCATAAATTATCTCGGTTTAAACCTATCCAACACATTATTCTACTCTAAACATAAACATTACTAAAACCATTTTGTTATTTCTTTTTTAAAAGTTGCATCGTTCTTTCAGGTGTTAAAATCTAATGCGACATTTCGAGCACCCGACTGCTTCCAAAAAACACCTCGACGCATTCAAGTGCCTGATCATGGAGGCCACATTTTAACCATTGCAGTAGATGTTCACGGTGTACACGCAGTTGTCCGCAATGGCAACAAACTGAGTTATGTTATCTATAACATTTGCACTGGTCGTGTGGAGCAAGACAATCCATTCCCAAGTGATACTGCTTCCTTCATGGGATTATATCCTCAAAATATTACGCTTACATCAACTGCTGAGAGTGGCGAAACGATTCTTATTCTAAGAGATGGTAATAGCACCATCTATCCGTTGGCAAAGGACTGCGCAGATGCAATCAAAGATCCACAAGCAATAGATCTTCCTCCGATCAAAAGTGTCGGTGCAGGAGCTATCCACTTAGCTGGTACTGCACCCAACTTGAAAAACTCTGTAGCGATTATTATCTTCGCCTTAGATCAGCAGCTCCTCATGCCTAAAATACTTCGATGCGACGTGGACGGTGCGCGACAAGTATTGGCGCAACTTGAGTCTGAAAGTAAAACAAACGCGAACGCCGTGCAACCTATTTTGAACGAACGCTGCGATGGTAACAGAAACATTTTCCATGCAGTAGTCAACATGTGCACTCCAACATCTAACAAAGAACCTGAAAACGAAACATCAGCCACTAGCACACCTAGTTCTAATGCAGGCCTCGAATGTATCAATGTTATCACTAACGCAGTAGGCTCACGCTCAGTGTCCATTAGAGAAATGATGCGACGCGTTGTCCGTCATGATATCAACAATTCTAATTCTAGTGAGCAGCTGGGATTCTTACAAGAAGAGTCTATACCGGTACACTGGCCTCCTGAGAACTTCGACGTGACTTCAGGTGATGAAGATAGTTTGGATCTCGGACCTGGCGCTTATAAGAACACTAATAGCGCTGCGAATCTCATCGTGGATCCAGTGGAACGTCGCGCTAATGCTATGGCAATCCTTAGATCCTTGCTTTTTGAGTCTAGTGCATTGACTCCGCACCTGGTGAAATTGCTATGCGCGAAGGATTCTCAGGGACAGACACCATTCATGTCCGCTGTATCGTCGAGATGTTATCAAGCTGCACTTGAGCTTTTCGAGCGAATTATTCAACTGGGGTCTGCCCACGAACAGGAGGAAATGATCTTTCCGAAGGGCTCTAATCCCGATCATTCTCCATTGCATGTAATTTGCTGTAATGACACTTGCAGTTTTACATGGACTGGAGCAAAGCACATCAATCAAGATATCTTTGAATGCAGGACTTGTGGACTTACAGGGTCTTTATGTTGCTGTACAGAGTGCGCTAGGGTATGCCACAAAGGACATGATTGTAAGCTAAAGAGAATTGCACCTACGGCATACTGCGATTGTTGGGAGAAATGTAAGTGCAAGGCTTTAGTCATGGGCAATCAAACTGTTCGCTACGAGTTACTTATACGATTGGTCAGGGATACTAACTTGGTCATGCAACCCAATGCTAGGTACATTATCCCATCAAAATTTTATTTATGTCATTATTTACTGATGAAATTGTCTTTCAGAGGTGAAAACATCTTACTGTTTTTGGCACAAACAGTTGGTCGTCAACATCATGAACAACATCAATACCGAGGGCTAAGGCCAAGAACAGCGTCTGCTAATTCACGAAACAAGACCCCATCCAGTGACAGTAAGTCTTTTTCTATTTTTTGTTGTTGTTATATAACGTAGTTAGATTCCTTTCTTATTTCGACGATATTGAATTTTAAGTTGAAGTTGACATGCCCGAGCACGACCTAGAACCGCCAAAGTTCAGCCGTCGCGCATTGGAGCATCTCCTTCGGGATTGGCGAGCCGTGCACAGTATGATCATGACTGGAATGAAAGAAAAAGACCAAGATGTTCAAAACTACATCGGCGCACAAAGTGGTACCACTCTTCTAGATAAATTTACTCATTCCTTGTTGGTGAAATGTTATCCGGAAGCGTTGGATAAACTGATCGAGACTTTAGTCCGTGAGATGAAATCTACTGATGCTGAGCATGCCCAATTTGCGACAGATGTCTCAAGACGGTTCATGCGCTCCGTGGTACGGATCTACGTCATTTTTAATATTGAATTGGCACCTGTATGCAAGAAACGTACTAGCGTTAACCTTCGCAACCAACCTATTACAATATGCAAACAAGTATTCAGATCTATGGTGAAGCTTGCCATCCAGGAGTTGTGCGAAATCGCGGATTCTTTAATTGCACCCGTGAGACTTGGAGTAGCTAGACCAACAGCTTCTTTTTCACTTGCTACAACCATCAATGAAATTATCTCTGGATCAGAAGAGCTGTTTTTAGTAGATCCGTTAGCTGCTCCCGCTGCAAATATCGCTACAAATGGACCGACATTGCCCTTGCCAACGACCTATCCACTTCTTTCGGAGGCGGTGCGTCGAAGACGTACGTTAGTTGTCAGTAGGAATATTGGTGATTCCATCGACCAAGAGAACATGGCAATTGATAATGATGACGACAACGCGTCCGAACATGCTGACAATTCTGACTATCGAACGCTTGGCGTTAGTTTGAACGAAAGCGAATCGCAGGAAACGCCCGCCGAGCAGCAGGAGACCGGTGGAGGACAAGCAGATGACAGCGATACGGAGTTGGATCTACTCGCAGAGACGGAATCTGATAGCGACGATAATCACAGCAATCAGGATGCTGCCTCCGCTCAGAGATCTGTTCAAACAGGAGCGACTGTTGGATCAGATACAGGTAAGTTCTTTTATGATTATAATCAGGCTTTCGGCTAGGGGATTGGACGTGCGCGTTCTGTTGCTTTCTTATTCCTTATATCGCTACAATCTACTATTAGGTATGTTGCTTTTCCCCGAAGATGAGAGCGGCGAATCGAGTCAACAGGACGAGGAGGAGAGCGAAGCCGGCGAGACCGATGATCAGGACACCGAAGATTATACACTCAACGACGATCAGCTAGAGCGACGCAGGTAAGCATCGACTTTTTGCTTTCGTTTGGTAGGCTCTAAGTAAAGGATGACTGTGCAAATTGTCATCATCTTCACTTGATTTACCTAACATTAGTGCATGTGGTGTGTGTTCTGACATTTTGATTGCCTCTATGAAAGAAGCCGTTACAGCAGTGCAGGGCAAGGCCCGCGCACCAACCTCGCACCGCAGAACATGCAATGGGCGATACGGTCGCGCGAGGTGTCTCGCTCGCACATCCGCCAGCTCTCGGGCAGCTCCAATCTCGTCTTCATCGACAGCAACTCACTCCGACGATCTGCAAGTGCGAATACAACGGTAGCTGCGGCCACTGAGCCTGTTACCATGGCCACCACTGCCAGTTGTCTAGCTAGAGCTTTTGGCCTGGTCATCAGGCAGATTTCAGATTTGCTGCCCCTCATGTTGCAAGCGAATCAGACGAATCAAGATGAGATTAGTAACATTCAGGTGAGCAAGTGCTAATTGTATTACATTAAAATGACTTTTAATAAAAATGTATTTTAGATTTATCTTGAGTTCCGTCTGAAAGCCACATGGGATTGGCTTCTCACAGTAATGGATGCCACCGAGGCGCAACTTCGTTTCGGAGCATCATTGACGCATACCTCGGACATGTCCTACCCGGGACAAGCATCACCAGTATCTTCTGCAGCTACCATCGCAGCTCCACCAGCAGCCAATCCAGCACGAACAGTCCATCGCACACAACAGGTCCCTACAACTACCACCAATTCGGCGACAAGGGTCATTGGATTCTCCAACGTGGACAATTCATCTCGCTCACGGCCAGAAAGAGACGGTAAGAACAAATCTTCTAACTGAACCACTTTGTTACTAATATGCCTTAGGTGTTGATGGTACAGCTGCACGCAGAGAATTCTTGTCTTACTGCCTCTCCTTGATGCGGGCGCACAACAGCGAACATTTAGATTCACTGCCTGTTCTGGACGTTTCGGCATTGAAACACGTCGCCTACGTCTTCGACGCTCTGATCTATTTCATGCGCAGTGGTTCGCATGAAATCCATGAAGACGTTCTCCGGGAAGCCCCACAATGGACGGACCAAGATGAGAATGAAAACGAAGAAGGTGACGAGGATATTCAAGTTGGCGTTGGTATGGAGACCGAATCTCTGGACGATCAAGAAGTCTCCAATCTCGCTGCTTTAGATCCAACTATTAATAGCACAAATTCGAATTTATTGGGAAATAGCAGTGGCAAAGGGCGCAAGCATTCCTTTTTTCAACGTTCTGAATCTACCCTGTGTCTAGGGTGTCCCCCACCTGACCCATTCGAAACGCCAATGTCTGAAGCTCTGCCTCTAGCTGACCAACCTCATTTGCTTCAACCTAATGCTCGTAGAGAGGATTTATTTGGAATTCCCAAGCAACCTATCTGCCTCGCATCCAAGTGCCCACATTCTGTCAATCCTCTGGAAGCGCTTCCGGAGAGATTAAGCCTGTCGACAAGGACTAGCGATTTTGCCATGACTCAACCGGCAAAAGCTCATCATCCCATTTCGTCTTCGTTTAATGTGATGGGCCCTAATCCTATTAATTATCCGAATGGAAATAGTGAAGTAGGTGAGGAGAAGAAAAAGAGGAAGGATGATATGGGACAGGAGCGGCCGCAGGACTTATCATGCAATAAGGAACCCACGCCGATGGAAACTGATAGTGATAATAGCAAAGGTGATAATAAGGAAGAAAAGAAAAAGCTGCGGGATCGCGATGCAGAGAACAATAGTTCGAGACCGCAGATCATCGTGTCGCCTAGAAAGAGTGCCACTACCTGCGACCATAAAGAAAAGGATGGTGGTGTTGCCGGAAGTTCAAGTGAGGAGGGCTCTTCGTGTTCTAGAAATCCGGGGAAAAGTGTTATCGTGCGAGCTGGACCAACCGTAAGTAGATTATAATTTTAAATGATAACTACATTCATAAAATGCTTTTTTTCTATTGGGAATTGATACACGTCTGACTAGTAAGCTTAGTTTAGGCATCACAACCATTCCCTATATCAAAATTCCTTTCTGATGACCGCATTTCGTGAAACTTTCGTTTGTGGACAGATACGAAGGGAACAGCAATAACACACACACACACACTTTAATTATTTACGATGATATACAATGTTTATAATTATTTTTAGACATCAAAATGTGATCAAGCGATGGCCACTGAAAGCCCAGCAGAACCAGAACCCGACGAGCAATCCAACAAAAGTGATATGACTGCGGCGGATCTAGTCCGTCCTACAATAGGCCAATCTGTATCCCAAGACCTCCTACTAGGTCGTTGGCGTTTATCCCTAGATCTATTCGGTCGCGTATTCATGGAAGACGTGGCTCTGGAACAAGGTTCAATCGTATCAGAACTAGGGGGATTCCCAGTCAAAGAAGCTAAATTCCGCCGGGATATGGAGAAGCTGCGCAACAACCACCAACGAGACCTGACACTATTGAAAATGGAGAGAGATAGAACTCAACTGATACAACAAACCATAAAGGAGCTCAACACACAGTTCAATAACTACAATCGCCGATGCAGTAACTCGGCTTCGCAGCCGCCATTAGCCGTCAATCGGGTGAAAGTAACTTTTAAAGAGGAACCCGGCGAGGGTTCGGGCGTCGCAAGGAGTTTCTATACTGCCATTGCCGAAGCCTTGCTTTCGAACGAGAAGCTGCCTAATCTCGAGTCGGCCCAAGTTGGCACGAAGTACTCGCATTATAACGCCCTACAACGAATACGCAGGGACAGAGACTTCCTTCGAAGGAGTGGGCCTATTGTGAGGGTATCATCGCGATCCAGAGATCATCCAAGGCGCGTGATGAGTGCAGATGCTCGACCGTTTATTCCTTCGGAAGCGACGCTAGCGGAAAATTCAAGTTCAATGCCTGATATTAGCGGACCAGCAGCACCTTCAGCTGGTTCAAATACTGGCACACAGGCAAATCCTGCAAGCAGGAATGAACATCTCACGTCACATCAGCAGCAACTTGGTGAGAGGTTGTATCCACGAGTGTATAATCTCCATCCGTCTATTGCTGGCAAGATTACCGGCATGTTATTGGAACTGACGCCTGCACAGTTGTTATTACTGCTAGCATCGGAAGATTCTTTGAGGGCAAAAGTACAGGAAGCTGTTGAGATGATTCTTGCACATTCGCATTCGCAACAGGATATTGCATCGGAAGCATTGTTGGAGTTGGATGTGTTCTCGTTGAATGACAGAGGATGTCGAAAGACACCCGGCAGGACTGGCGAAGGACAAAGTGCTGAGGAGACTCCGACTGTAGATGAGGAAGACAATGCGCCGCTGTTTTATTGCCCTGGGAAGCGTGGATTTTATGCACCTAGACAGGGGAAGGCTACTTTTGAAAGGTTGAATGCATTTAGAAATGTTGGAAGGTACAATTTGCGTGCTTTATTTTTATTGGCTTGTACTGATTTATTTAATTTTGCAGATTACTGGGACTGTGCCTGTTACAAAACGAATTATGTCCCATTTTCCTAACGAGACATGTCTTGAAGTCGATTTTGGGAAGACCAATCAAATTTCACGATTTGGCTTTCTTTGATCCTGTTGTTTACGAATCCCTGCGACAATTGGTCGTTGACGCCGAGACTAAAGACAGTAACAGTCTGTTTGCCGCTTTAGACCTAAGCTTTAGCATTGATTTGTGTGCAGAAGAAGGATGTGGTACACTGGAACTACTGCCTGGAGGCAAGGACATTGAAGTTACCGCCAGTAACGTTTATGATTATGTGCGAAAATATGCCGAATTTCGGATGGTTAAAGCGCAGGAGAAGGCAATTGAGGTTTGTTGTAATGAAAAATAGGACTCTAATTTCGATTTTAATTGATATTTACTATATTGTAGAATATTCGGACTGGTGTCTTTGATGTTCTACCAGATGGGGCATTAGATGGTCTTACTGCTGAGGACCTAAGACTGCTTTTGAACGGCGTGGGAGATATTAACGTATCTGTCTTGATATCATACACATCATTCAATGACGAATCTGGAGAGTGTTCCGAACGCCTTGTGAAATTTAAACGATGGGTTTGGTCGATCGTTGAGAAAATGACGCATTTGGAAAGACAAGACTTGGTAAAATATGAAGTTTTAATATTGTTATTGTACTTGCACATGTTTAAATTACTAATGAACGTTTATGACATTTTAGGTATATTTCTGGACTGGTTCTCCAGCTCTACCTGCAAGTGAGGATGGTTTCCAGCCTATGCCAACTGTAACCATTCGACCAGCAGACGATGGACACTTACCCACCGCGAATACTTGCATATCTCGCCTCTACATCCCTCTTTACAGCAGCCGTAGTGTCCTACGACAAAAGTTATTGCTCGCCATCAAAACAAAGAATTTCGGATTCGTGTGATGAACGAACTCGAACATTATTCACATTATTATATTAATATTATCTAATTTCCATTCAACTTTTCCATTTCATTGTAATGGTACATCATTTCTTATTATATAAAAACAAATTTGTACGTGTTAATTAAACGCGAATTGGCGAAAGACAAAACGGAAAACCTGCAAATGAGAACTGCTATGTGTTGGCATTCAAGTAACAAGTGATACGGACAGATTTGTAAGAGATGTAGTTAGCTACAAGATTATCCTGCTGATGACACATGTGCGCATCGAGCCGTCTCTCGAATTATTTTTAACTGCAACGTACTATGTAAGGATACGATGAAGACGAGCTCAATCAGATGTTAGGTAGTTAAAATTATTAATTGTTTAGTATGTACTTTTTACATTCATTGTTTATTCATTTTGAAGTATTGTTTATCAATGATCATGATACTTTCACACGAACTGTTTTGTTTTTAGAGTTTCCCTATGTGTATTATTATCATAGTTGTACTATCTATATATATTTTGGTACTTGCGAATGCGCGGATTAATTTAAATTGGCATTTAGGTTGCATTGTTTTATTTAAATATCAATTAATTCATTCTCACATGCTGTGAGAAGGGGACAACATGAAATGATTATATCACATAGTAGGAAGAATTATTGGCTTTGTGCTATTTTAAATTTGTCAAATAAACCAAATACAAAATCAAAGCTTTGTTTTTGGAAATAATGCGTTTTTATTTATTCATTTAAATATTTTGTAGAAAAGTTTATTTTGTTTAAAAATCTAGTTTGAACTATAGGCAACCCAATTTGCACATTACATTTTATATATTATACCAATATAAATTTTAATTAAATATTTTAATCGTTTTGAATCTAATTACAGCATTTCTTATCAATTGTTTTATTGCATATGCATAATTATGTCAATTAAATAAACTTTTGTTATTAAAACATTTCAATTTGCATTTTCAGGTTATATTTACAAACACCACGCATTTTCAAAAAAACAATGCAGCATCCCGAAGACACGAAAAATGAAGATATTGAAGCAATCAACAGTAATTTTTACAAGAATGCCAGAGAATATTGGTCTAATCTACCCGCAACAGAAAATGCAGTTCTTGGTGGATATGGTCACATCTCACAAATAGATATCCAAGGCTCACGTAACTTTTTACAACAAATCATACAAACAGAAAAAGAATTGAATCGAGAACGTGCCTTGGATTGTGGTGCTGGCATAGGTCGTATCTCACGTTATCTGCTTACTACCTTTTTCAATACAGTTGATTTAGTAGAACAAAATGCAGAATATTTGAAAGAAGCTCAGAATGGGCTGTCTTGTAAGAGCCAACATATAGGTGAATACTATGCTGTAGGACTTCAAGATTTTCAGCCAGAACATAAATATGATATTATATGGTGCCAATGGGTGCTTGGACATTTAACTAATGTAGATTTAATCAAATTTTTTGAAAGATGCAAGTATGTACATTATATTTACATGTAAAATTAAAGCATTCCATGTTAATAAATGATTTTGAATTTCAGGAGTGCATTAACAAAGAATGGAATTATCATTGTGAAAGAAAACATGTCTTCAGGGAAAGAGATTGAAATTGATGCTGCAGATTCATCTTTTACACGGTCTTACTCACTATTTATGGAAATCTTTACAAAGAGTGGATTGAAATGCTTTAAGAAACAGAAGCAGATGCATTTCCCTAAGGAGCTGTATACAGTGTACATGTTTGCACTACGACCACAAGGTTGATGCCTGTCTAGGGACTATTTTATAATAGGTAATGTGAAATTTTTATAACTTATTTAAATTGCTTCTAACTGTGGATCATAAAACAAACTGGAAGGACAGAATACATACTTGATGTGACTCGGAAATAAAGTCGGCCAGAAAATAACATAAAATCAAACTCAAATCTTTATTTAATCAAAAATAGTAGTACATTATAAAAATCTGCTTTAACATTCATCATAAGCATGTTTAAAGAATAACTCTGACAATATCCTCTTATCATGTTCATATTGCATGGGCCTATGAGCTTGTAAATTCGTGCCTGATAAAGTCTTGCTAGTTATTGACGAAAGTTGTGACGATTTCGAAGTAGTAGCCGATGGCTGTTTTGCGCTCCGTTCCGTATCGCGTTTCGGATCATTGAAGTACGTGAATAGGATAGCGAAGCCTCGTAATTTGTCTTTATACTCTTTACATTTGGTTTGATACGCTTCGGCTTGTTTCAATGCGCGCGCTAAATCGGCAGTCGCACCGCAATATTTCTTTCTAATATCTCTTATATCAGTTTGCAAATCAGTGATTGTAGCTTCTCTCTGCTCATTAAGCACTTGAAACACCTGCTTCTCATTCTTCATATGTTCCAAATTCGCTTTTAATTGCTGTTGTAATGTGTCAATAATTTCTTCGTTACTTTCGATTTTCTTCCTAGCAAGACTCAACTCCGATATTGCATCATTGAGGCGCTTTTCCTTATCTTTGCATGTCACTTCGAGGACGCTCTTAGACCGTTCCAAAAGGACTTTTTCCTTTAAAACGTACGCATAGTCTGCTATAATCTCGGAATTCTTGTAGTCATTCTGATTGGTTTCAGACCTGGAAGTGTAATATAACGAGTTGTGTGCACACATCGTTTATGAATAAAAAATGTTGTGTTTTAAATACCAAAATTTTGAATGTTTGAGGGATACAAACACTGCAAGGGAATTTTGACATTGATTGATTGGTTCTAAATGCTTAATAAATACAAATAGTTGTTTCGATTTGATAATTGTTTTAATTGGTTTCATAGATACATTAATTATTTATACATTTAGTACTTTTGTTACATTGTTTTCTTAATTTTAACTCATGATTAAACTATAGAAATTAGCGATAAAGTAGTACATGCATATACACAGAGAGTATAATTAATATGTAGATGAAGTAAATCTTCTGTTGATGGGGTACTTATTTAAATATGTGTAGGTACATATTATCTAAACATCTACATTATAACTGTTTGTCAATCTTAATAATAATTGTTACACTTCTTTTTTTAAATATAAAATATTGTGTTTTATAATGGTTTACAGTGCAACTTTGCTCATTTTTGTTCTGTTAGCTAAGCCAAGGCAGCTAATGTAATTCAATCATATCTTAAACCATTAAAAACACAATATTTAAAAAAAAAAGCATCGCTATAACGCTTTTACATCATGCGACTGACTTCATTTACATTTTCTACTAACGTTTAATCCTCTAATCCTCTCCACAACTTAACATTTTATCTACATATTCTCTAAAGAGATAAATCTAATATAAATAATAATTCAACTGATATATACATGCATTGGTTTAACTTTCACATATTCAACAAACCTTCTGCTATTGTACAAGTGTCCACATATCCAATATTTAAATTAAACAAGTCAGAGATCTAAATTCGTGCTATAACTTGTTCCAACACATGATTTACATACAATTTAGGCATGTTATCAATTAAAATATTTATATATAAGATGATACACATCAAAGACTAATTAATATGTAGTAATGACACTGCCAATTATACAAATATCGATTCAATGATAATTACATTTTCCATTTGTAGCAATTTCAGTAATATTTCTGTTTACAATTTTAATTTATGAATACATTTGTAAGTTCCATTTGTTTTATATCTAATGAAACGAAGACAAAGGTCTGATATCTTGAAAACAATTGGGTTATTACCAGAGTGGCGTAGCTACATATATCCAAAAGCCCCTTTTCAAACCTTTCGGGTTAAAGTGGGCAGCAAGGAAAAGGTGAGGCCGAATGCGTGTTGTCGCGTATGTTTAAGTAAAGGACATCAATACAAGGTTGAATTTCGATGACAAAAATTTGCTTTCGAATCGTGACTGATAACAGCCAGGGTATTAAAATAGGGGCATAGTTTTTGGCGGCTATAAAATTCGCAAAAAAAAAAGCTCAATTAGTGTGATCACAATCAGTCACAGCGCTAACATGGAGTTTTCTAGACCAGTTTGGAGGTAAACGAGCCTCTTAAAAAGGTAAACGCATTACATATTCTTGCTATATGACAGCTACGCCCTGGTCTGGTTATTACAATATAACAGTGTACATATTCCTCTATAATATTCTTTAAAAATAATAATTAATTGGATTTGCTTCTTGTTCATACGTATTTAAAGATATATTTAAATTAAATAATACAATAGAACGTATTGCTGATATGTGCAGTTCTACCGTCTTTTGTCTTCATCGTCTTCATTCAAAGGAATGTAAAATACATATTATCTATTCTCTCTTGACCGTCCCTTTTATACTTTAGTTATCATATTAATTTCCTATACATAAGTTACTTAATTATATACTTTTTTTTGCATTTGACATTGACTTTTATATTTTGTTCAAATAATTTCATATTTATATGTAATTTTAATCTCTCTTAATCTTTTTATATTGAATCTCATAATCATTTTCGGTAATTAAATAATTTAATTAAATTAGCAAATAATATGTTGGCAGTGTTTCAAACTTGTTCATCAAATGACTTTTAACTTATAACTCAATATGTTACAACAATGCAATGGATTTGAAGCAATGTCTTCATACATAAATCAATCAAATTCCAATTCGTTAAATAATTAATTTAATCATTCACTTTCTCTGTTCAAGTTAGATCTATTTGTAATTTGACATCTCGTGACTGCCTTTAATTAACTTTCTTAATAATACAAATTTTATCGATTTCAATCAAAAATTTCAAGAGAGAGTATCGAATTTTGTGTACAGGGTATTATCGATATCCTCCAAACGTTTATAACGTCAGGCTGTCTGCGGTGACTTGACTTTCTTATTATCATTTCTGCTCAACATCATAGTAATCAATATGATAACATTATGAGTTAATTATAAAACATAGATATAATAAAACAGTCTTAAAATCACAAAATAAAACTATATGATAATAAGTTATATATATATATATATATAGATAGATAGATAAAGATAGCTATACATTATACAGAAATAGATAATAAAGTTTAACATATATACTCGGACACAATTAATTAAAACAACGAATCAAATTGAATACAATTTTCATTCGTCGTGGATTAAAACGGTATAGTGTTTCTCATCGTAAATTAAAATTTCTAAGAATTAATAATTCAAATTGGGAATTAGGAAGCAATTACTTTGTGTCTTCCGTTACTAATGGATTCATTACTTAAATACACAGCAATGAATGGCGAATACGAGACAGATACACTTTAATGACTTATTTAATTACTACTGTTGTTGCAGTTGCAGTTCGTCGTCGTTTCGTATTCTGTTCATGTTTCTTGACTTTTAGATGTGTAGTATGCTGCAGATGTGTGTATTATGTTTTGTTGTCGTGTTCATGAATGAATTATGATGGTAACTTTCATACGTTGCTATCGAATACCGGCCTGCCAGTGAAACTGATCGGTTGAGCGTTATCCACTAGATTAGAATGCATTGATGAGTTCGGTTGTCGTGGCTGTGGCGTATGTGGGTCTTCAGCTACCGCAGCCGTTCGCATTTCTTCCGCAGACGCCCTAAAAAAATAC
>JARJDU010046695.1:0-10309 GCA_030264695.1 Lissagria laeviuscula
AGCAAATTTGACTCTCTATCTGGTTTCGTTTCGAAGCTACAATGAGGTTTTCTTCAGAAAAAGTCAAATTTTCATCGATTTCAGACCTTCACCCTTGCACCAATCACAAGATAACGACAGCGAATATGAAAATGTGCTTAAGTGGTATTGAATTAGAATAAATTTCCTTTCTTACGATGCTTATTTCAACTTCCTGCGGCTTTAAACAGCATAGCTGTAGCAAAGCAAAGTGAGACAACTTTTACCCTGAAACTTTAATCTGTATAGTATTTATAAAGACGTTAAACACGTCAAAAAATGCTTATAATCAATCAATAGATTCGAATACATTTATTATACAAACAGTTTCTTACTTTTTTATTGTTATAAGTTATTAAATTCATTGGAATCCAATCGAAATAAGTACTTGTCTTCACTAATAACATTAGAAAACATATTACGTGGTTAGGAAAATTACAGGATGTGCGGGTGTTGTGTAAATAAATGTTACAACTATCCACGTTCATTCGTTTACTTTGTTTTGTATTTTCCAATAACAGGACGTTCCCGAACGTTCTCAAGCTCATTGAATTTTCATGAAAACCCATACACACATGACGCATAGTGCACATTTACTTATTACCGAATAGTAAATTACTACTTGCTCGTTTTTCTTCAATAATTACATTAAAAACCTTATTCATTATTGTACTACGATAATATAATTAATTAAGAAGAAAAGTATTAAGTAAATTGGTAATATGTTATCACAATTAACACAGCTAACACATAATTTCGTCATAAGTTTACACAACATTTCGATACAAAATTATTGAAATTAAATTATGGTTATGACTTGTCATCGGTTATATATTTTTTTAAATTTTCTAAGTAATGAGTTATAAACTGTTTTTCAAAAAAATCAGCATTTTACATGTTGTCGTGATAATTAATCAACGATCAAATCGATTTCCATCAACTGGGTCATTCATGTCATTTCTTGTAATTGTAATCATTGTGCGGGCACTAGTATTCCTTGGCGTTTATTTAATCCGTTTATTTTTCTTTTTTGAAAGGACATTTATCGATTGTCATTACAATGCACATCACCTTCACTCAATGGTCAGTTTTAATTTGTTTGATTGATTGCTGTCGTTCATCCAATGACCCTTTACAATCACCTTCACTATCTATACATATTTTTTTCTGGGAATCTCTTTATAAAAAATATGTAAAGAAAAAATGTAGCAAAATAAACGTGTAACGTGGAGGCGGACAACAATATAATACACGTCACTCATTTATTAATTGAAATATTGCTACATTTATTAAGGAAAATTAGAGAGAAAATGGATTATTGACAATATTTTATTAAAAAAAAACAACAATAATTTAACCTTTAAATTGACATTAAATAATACTATAAGTTCATATCAATATAAATAAATAAATTTTAGAAAGCGCAACACAATAGCATAAAGTCTATGTCTCAGCGGTGGTCAGCAAACTTATTAGCGAAAGAGCCAAATATGAATATAATAATGCTTTGGAGACAATTTGAAAGCCAAATCTCTCTAAGTTAACGTTCGGCTCGTATTAAGTGCCAATCCGCGGGTATTTAAGGCGAGTCGCACTTAAGGGTCCAAAGAGCCAAATGCGGCTTCAGAGCTGCACTTTGCCGACCCCTGGCATAGACGAAACCGAAGTAAACGTTACCTTGGCTTGAGTTTTTTTATAATGTATCCAGTCCGGCTGTAATAGGTCACTGCAGCTATTGTTCAGTGTTAATAGAACGCTTTTGTTTACAATTTGTTTTTTAAATTATTCATTAAGCCTGTTCAATTTTATTTTTATTTTCGATTTAACATAAATAATGATCTTGAACTATTTATCGGCTGTATAATTACATACATTTCAATTATAAACCATTTTTAGGATTAATTATAATTAAAAATTTATAATAATAAGTATAATAAATGCAATTTAAACTTCTAAATTATAATTACTTCACGTTATAATAATTACCTCACGAGTTTTTTGCTTTTAACGGAGGAATTTGCAAATAAATCTTCTTTAACTTTAAGCCCGCGTGGCGTAATTTATTTTCTCGACGCAGTTAGCCACGAATCTTGATTGCGAAAACGGCTTGACTAGCCAGATAGCGGTCGGCAAAAAACTGGCGCTAGCGGTAATGATGATTCTGGACGAGATGAAATGAGGATAAGTTTCGTCCGGTTGAGAAATTCCTCGCGGGAGTTACAAAATATATAAAAACGGAAACATAAAGGTTAGAAACGAATAACTTGTTATGCTAGCTACGGCGATGTAATTTTTGTGTTTATGGGCAAATAGCCAAATAATATAATTTATATTTTTTTGTAAGTTTGTAATTAGTTCAAGTAATTAAACATAAAATTGGCTTGATTCGTATGTTTTTATATCGATAAGGGAAGTTTTAGAGAATTTGTAAATACCTTGTTGCTGAAATTGAAGATTTAAATGAAGGAAAGTTAGGATTGTAAAAGTTTGGAAGAATAATAAGTTAGTAGGGAATTAAAGTAAACTTTTCAGCATATTCAATGTTGCATAATGTAATAATATTAGAGAAGAGAGACAGCAAGAAGTACCTAATATAAAGTTATAACGATCCTTCTTTTGTTCGCATAGATACATATATCTTGCTCATCTGGTAAAAGTTTGCTTGGACTTGGTAAGACTAAAACTTGGAGAAAATTTGCTTCAATTTCATTTGAATCTAGAAGTAGGTAATATATAGCAATGCAAAGGAAAAGACACATATTATGTACATCTTGTGATACTTGAACTGAAATATGTACAAATGAGACATTAGAAACTATGATTTAAATTATACAGAATGTATACAGTACAGCAAAATTATTTATTTTTCTAAAATTTAAGAATTTTTTTTGGATTTTAATCGTCGAATTAAAAAACATGTTATAATACAATCAGAAGAATATATAGTTTTATATTTTAAATATAATATTCTTATTAAATTTCAATTTTTTATTCAAGTTCTCACTTTACTTGGTATTTGAGTATAAATTGCATTGAAAAAGAAACATATGGAAAGTGCATAGCATATCGAAAGTATGCAGGATATACTTAGAATTAATGCGTAGACATGTAATATTTAACGCGTAAGTAGGAATAGTTGCATGTCAATAGATTGAATTAAAAGTAAATGTGAATCTAGATGCATGGTTTTAAAACCAACCTATGAATTTAACCATTTGTGGTTTAACAACAAGGTAAATCCAATAAAAGATTTATTTTCACTAGTAATAATTGAACCACTATTTTATTCTAAGCATTTTAAATAAATATTTAAAGTTAGTTTTATATTAGATATTCGAAACTTTAGATTGTTGACTAAATCTGAATCGATTTTAAATCGCAAATAATTTATTTTTAACTTACCCACATGATTTACTTTAAGTAATTTATAGCAGAAACATACCTGAAACAAAAATATAAAATTATTATAATTCTTAACATAAGTTTTAAAATAATTTTACTAAGAATGTAACGTTTTAAATGAAAAATATCAAAAAAACACATCAGGATTATAATACTTTCGTTTAAATTCATTCATATATTCATTTCAACGTTTTAGCGACATAATATGACTCATTTTCAAGCGAAATATAAATGTTAAAAATGCAAATTGTCTATGTGGTTTCCAACAAATTGGGATTTACAGTGAGAAACTTTCAGCAGAATTCTGAAAGTCCTGATCCTGCAGTTCGTTGTAATGTCGCCTCATGGCACTTCCCGGAAGGATTATTCCGAGAAGAAATCAGAACCAGGATTCTGTGTGTGCAATTGTGAGTTTAAATGCACTTCTCGTTCATCTCATTCTCATGAATAAATTCAGGAAAATTTAACAAAACATTTCAACTCAATGTCATTCTACATTTGTCAAGAGTTATGTTAACCTAACGCAATAATAATAAAATTATAATTGTCACATTTTATATCAATTGCCAATGAAAACTGAAACAACAGGCAAATCGTAAATTTAAAAGCTAGTAAAATGTCATTATCACGATTTTCGTGACTGGAAAACAATTAAGCGAGCGGTTTTAGTGTTTGTGTTCGGTCCGAATATTAAAATAGAAAACACGCGCTTGCATTAAGGCTGGCTGCACCAGGATGTACTAAAAGATTGATTTTGGAATTGGTTAAATCATAAACTGTCGTTTACAAAATTTCCAAATCGAATATAAATATAATCGAAAAAAATATGATAAGGTACTTTCAATAGTATATTGTGTTATAAGTGCCGAAAGCGCCGTATTCCAGTGCTAATGCTGGATATTGATGCACACGTCGTAGCCGAGTCCACGAACCAGCAGGAGTACTTGAGTTCGGCGTGCTGCACGTATGTCACACGCTATTTTTTCTCTAATCGATCGGAATTTGTGATAATTTAATTTATTTATATTAATTCTCACAATTCAAGCTAGCGCGCTATAAAAAACGTTGTTAATGAGGGTACGCATAAACTGACTGCGCGTACTTTGCGCATGCATTTGCCAAGTTGGCACTTGTTACACGATCGTAGAAAAATAATTTTACTTTTCTTTAAAAGAACAAACTTTTATAATTTAAAATTTTAGTGCAACGTTTCTTTCAGATTAATACATAGCAGCATTGTTTTGTATTAAAAATGAAAAACATATATTCATTGTCCTGCCACCTTAGGTTAATTTAAAGATTAAAACACTTTCCACATAAAAAGCTTCAACAAAATTACCAAACAGGAAACCCTCCCCCTGTAATAATTCTTCATAAATTACAGTATTCCCACGTGGGGCAAGTCATAAATTAAACCAGTTATTACATAGGCTAAGCCTAAATTATAACGCCGAAAAAAAAATTAAATTGGCAATTTTTTTCCTCCGGCGATTATGATTTTCCATACGAGATAACCTGCCTACTTCTCTCCTCCCTCATATATTCACAGCACATAGCATAAACATAAATTCATGGAGCCCAGCTTCATAACCATCACCAGCTAGCTAACTTTGTTTATATTTTCTTTACCCTAAGCAGCATCCCATGTGTACTAATATTACAGCAATGTGCGTCCCGTTCATCCTTTTACACTCGTTTTCGTTTATTTTAAAATTTATTTCCTTTTCCACTTTTATTTACATTTACATTGCCCTGTTAATCCAACATTGTCCTTCATAGATTGTGTCGCAATATGATCGTGGACGTGACCTGCTGGTTAGCTTCTATGACTGTTTCACTGTTGACATAACCTCGTCTATACGCTATGCAGATATATTTGGATATTTTGTATATGTCTATACCGCATCTAGACTACACGTTTACTAGTGTGGCGCTATTGTTATCTGCGATAAATGCTTCCGAATAATAACAAGAATAAACAAGAAATCGAAGTCGCTTCGTCGCATATGCGTATAAATAGGGTGAATATATAAACTGAGAGTATAGTAAATATATAAGTATGCAAGAAGATGTGAGATGGACAATAATACGTCACTTTTGTTTGCATCAAAGCATATGGCTAGCATGTTTTTGACAATAATAGTAATAACATTTAAGTAATTTTGATGGAGAACGATGACCTCATACGTAATTTGTTGATTGTTGTTTGACAACAATATGCAATTTATTTTATTAATGAAATTGTATAAGTAGTTTTTTAAAGCTGAGCCTTCAAGGGTAGATCTATTGATGCATTATTTATACCACAAACATAATACACTCATGCCTCGGTTTACCGGCCCCCGATTTAACGGATATTGGCTTTAACGGGCAAACTACAGTGTGACGGACAGGGTACGTCCTCTATAGTGTTATAGCAATACTACTACTTTGGGAACGTTTTGGACTGTTGTGATCTTGTGATTGAGGCAAAGGAATTAAAAAAAAAAAAACGGTTAAATCAATTGAAATTTCATGGTTAACTGTCAAGGAAAACTCCTTGTGAACAACAGCCGATAATCGCGTTTTCATAGCATATGAATGCATAGACTTTCGATTTAATGGATTTCTCGTTTAACGGACAAGGGTCGTCGTCTATTAGTCCGTTAAACCAAGGCATGAGTGTATTTCCTTTACCATTTGCATTTGCCTTAAAAAGAACGTCCTTGGCTAAACTGACAGTTGCTTCGATGGGTCTATTGTCATTTTTGAAGTAATAATCATAATCAGTGGTGGGTAATAGCTTTGCTTTGGTTATTACAATGAATTGATTCATCAATAAATCGATTATGTAGCAAACATAATTTGATATTCAAAATATTATATTATCATATCGAACTCTAAAATTATTTCAAAAGACTAAATTTATGAACTATAATTTTTTAACTGTTTTCATTATTCATATTTAATTTATAGTTTAAAATAAATAAATAAAATATTGCCAAAGCAGACGATTTGCGTTTGGAAATCCATATCACAATCGCAGGTCATCAATCAGCTGAGTGCGAGGCCAGAATTGTGTATCTCGGCAATATTCATTGTTACCCGATAATTAACGTTAATAAATATCGTATCGTTCGACGAATCATGCAGTTTCATGCAGTCAATGTGTGTATGAGTGGTATATATAGTAAATAAAAATACAAAACCACAACAATAACAACAAGGTTGATCGTATATAAGCGAAACTAAACTGTCTGTTCATAGCCTAGTTTAGTAGCTAATTAAATGCTAATATGTTGGTATATATATATATATATATGAAGTATGAATCATTCCTGCACTTCAATATTTACTATAAATTTCCCTTTTTATTAATCGAATAACGAGTAACAAAGACTAAACTTGGTAAATATATCAAGGCAGGAAAAAGTTTTATGTTTAATACCTTCCTTCCTGATTTATTTTTGAATGGATTTTGAGAATTTTCATTTATTTTAGTTACTGTGACGCTTGACATATTATCCGAAACGATGAAAGACTTTATAAGCTTGTTTGTATAGTGGTTACTTAAATATAACCCATCCTTGTATAGTCTGGATGTAAGATGTATTTCTGATAATGCAATCGCATTTCTTTAATAAACATGTTCTTCCTGTTCTTCCTTATCTGTTTTCTTTCTTTTTCTCCTGTATTAAAATAAACTAAGAGCATCTAGTGCGTAACTGGGAGGGGGGATAGATGTCCCCGGGCGCAGCAAAAAAGGGGCGCCTAATCGATGTAACTTTTTAACATTTTTAAACCGACAAAGCACAAAACAAGGTACAAAATATCATAATATCATAAGTGTATCAAAGTGACGATGAGGGTCACCAAATAAATTTTTGGCAAAAATATTATTGTAAAAAATATTTTTTGTTTACTTTGAGACGCTCAAAACTTTACTTGTCCCCGGGCGATGGCAACCCTAGTTACGCCCCTCTGAGAGCATCCTGATTTAAACCTCAAATTGAATTTTATATGCAATTATATGAGGAAGGCCGACAGTTTATTTTTCATTTATTAATTAGTTTTATTGATTAGCAATATAAGAAATAATTTTTATAAGAATTTTAAGCCTTTAATGTATAATGATGAGAAAACACCCATTTTTGCATTTTCGTTTATTTTAGAAAATTTCGAGAAACTAAAAAATGGAAACTTTTCTAACCAGTTTTAAATTTAGTACAGTTTCTTGTATTCATTCTTAATATATATCGTTGTCATTGTTACATATTCTGACCAACATCAGAATAGTTTTAAAGAGCTAGTAGCTACAAGCATGTACCTTTCGTCTTCCCGTCAGTTCACAACTTAATTCATGTACACACTGTTTTAAATCGAATGCAGTTCATATCATCTATCTACGAATAGAATAAGGAAGATCAGAATAAGATCGTGCCGGCGAGAAAATAGGAAACCAAAATGTCAAACAGAAGAAATAGTAATAGGAATAAAGTAAAAGATGTTAGTTAAGTGATTTCTTCTTTCTTGGAAGTTACTAAATTAACTCGAGGTGACAGTAACTTGGCTCAATGGAGGGAAAAATACGAACCTATTCTTGTCCAGATGACTGTAAACATCAAAGAAGCAATTATTATATAGACTTTTATGAACAGATTAGTGTAATGAATTTCAAAACCTAATATAAAATTATATCTTTTGTTCTCTTTGATAACATTATATAAATGTACAGTAGACTATAAATATATAATTAATTTAAAAAAAGGGAATGGGTAAAAGAAATGGAAAAAATTGCAAAACCACCATGATTGACGAATTTTACAATGCAGCTGTTACTGCTAGTTAGATGGACTAGACATAAAATGTGCTTGCTGGTTCTTGTAAAACAGACATCTATAGTCGGCAGATAGACGGCGTAAACGCAAACCGAACACCTGTCTCCTATAAATTGTATGTACAATTTTCAGACTGCTGAGGCGAGGTACCAGCAGCAGGCGCAACTGACGTGCACCTTCTAATATGGCGTGGAATGGCATGAAAGGTGCATTTTGAGATAGATAGCAATAGCAAAGCAAGAAAGGTTCTATAATAAGTCTGCTATGAGGATATTGTACTGAAAAGTTGTACACTATCAGTATTATAATTTTATCCTTTAAGGTGCTAGTTCGAAGGAAGAACAGCGAGACAATGGTAAAGGATGAAATAGGAAATTTCTTATTTTGTATATAATGCCCAAAAATGAATAGTTGTACATGGCTTGAACATAACAGCTGATTTAGAGCTGATGAGGCCCTAAGCGCGCAATCAGTTTGAGAACTTTGGAGGCCCCAGACGGGCGCCTCCTGCGCCTGTGCATAATTCCGCTACTGGCTGGACTAGCTAGACTAGCAGCTTAAGATACCACACGGTTTCAGAAATGTTGGGCATTGATAATTAATGCAGATGGTAGTAAATAAATGCAGGTGGAAAGAATCTCGTACTCTACTCTTTTTGGCTTAATTAGAAGTTTTCTAAACGGAAAACGCTTACCTTATTAATTCGTAATTTTTCTGCTTTAATTCGTTATCCTTTAATATACAATGATTATATAAGGAATATAGAACGGTAGAGGTATTATTACTTAACTCCAACCGTATGTAATAAAAAACGGCGGTTCGGTTCGTGACTGATTACATAAACTGCTCTCAAACTGAATTAATTAGCACACCTTGTTGCTACTTCTTGTTACTTTTACCGCGAGTCTCTTTAATTAATAAGTATGAATAATGCGAATAACTGTTTTTCAATATATGCTTCATAAAAGAATTTACACTATCATTAAATTTAATCTCTATTTTTTTCCACGAATCAAACTATTTCAGGTTTTATAAGGCATTTTAAACTATTTAGTTTAGGAAAGCATACTTTCACAATAAAACATTTCATTTCAAATATATACTAAAATACTAAGTACTGTACGAGTATAAAGATAGTACTATACAATTTTAAGGTCCATTAATATTTTACTTTTTCTTGTTGAATGGAATTTAGTTTATGTGTAACGGTAAAAAAGCGATTTATTAAAACAGAAAGGAAACAAAAGAACCAATCGTTTATGGAATATGAACAAATTTATGTATATTTTATTTACAATCCGTTTTTACTTATATTATCGTATCTAATATACAATAATAACTGCCTATTAAAATAACAAATTGTTTCGCTTTAATTGTACACATCATTGTACACAATTCTCACGATTTTTACATTAACAACAGAATCTACTTTTAATCATCTTTTGAAATCATTATTGTTAGGTATCATGTTATGTTCAAATTGAAAATTCGCCTGCTTTGTGCAAATGCAGGTTTGGCATTAGACATATTAGAAATTAGAAAATATAGAAATAAATTTAATGTGAATTTATATTGAGAAAAAGCAATAATTCAATACAAATTTTGTTCAATTTGTTTCAAATAAAATTCCTAGTAGTCATAGGAGTCATAAATATAGTCATAATGTATAAAATACTTTAATATATTTGTACTAAGAATAAGAAAATTAAGAATATAAAGAACAATGAGCAATCAACGGAAGATCATAAAGGATGTAGAAATAACGCACAAATTTAGCGCTTATCTTATACACGTATATCTATAAATGAGTTTTCGAAACAAAGAGAACGAACGCGTGGCGGCTTAATTGATGCAGCGACTTATTTAATGAGCATTTATTCATTCGTTTGTTCATTCAGTTGAACCGAATAAATATTAATGAATCGGTAGTAAATAGGTAAATTAGTATAGTAACTGAAAGAAAAACAAAGGAAACTAAAAACGATGGTAATTACACGTGTGTGAAATTCTTCACATTAATTTTCTTAATTATAATATGAATCATTCTTAACAAAGAATATAATGCGTTTTAT
>JARJDU010046742.1:0-10986 GCA_030264695.1 Lissagria laeviuscula
CAATTTGGTCGGATCTAACGTCTAGATCTGTTTTTCCGTTTCACATGAAAACACAATTTTCGGTTGTAATTCCTGTAACCTTAAAAAATGAGATGGTAATTCTATTTAGGCTATTTGATTAAATTGAGTATATGGTATAATTGGTTAAAGAGTTATAAGTATGTAAAGTTGGCAATCAATAACATACTTTGTTTGAACTTGTTCTTCTTATGATCTTTTGACTATAACTTGGTAATTTTTACGAATTACAAGAAAATTTTAATAGTGTGCGATTAAGGGATAAATATTGTATATTGTCACCAAAAATTAGGTTTCTAACTTTATTGGTTCGAAAGTTATAACCCTGTAAAGTTTAGTAACCGATAACAAACTCTGAACTTGTTTGAACAGGGTTTTTGTTTAGAATTAGGCAACAACCTATAGGAATATTTTGGAAATTTAAATTGCATTTGATTTAGGGTTAAATTTTGTATTTTACTACTCTATATAATGGCACTAGTCTAAGTAGTTAAAAAGTTACTAGAGTGCAAAATTTGGTAACCTATTACTAACTATCCTTAAAATTGTTCCTTCTCAGATTTTGCACTATATCTCAGAAACCACAGAAAATATTTGCAAAATTTAAACGGAACATGATGCAGGGTTAAATTTTGTATATTATCACAAAATATTATAGATCTAGCTTAGTTGGTTGAGAAGATACAAGGGTTTAAATCTTGGAAAGAAGAAACGAGCTACTTCTAAACTTGTTCTTTTCCAGATTTTTAACTAGATCTTAGTAACCGGTAAAATTATTTGCAAAATGTAAACGAAACCTAATTTAGAGTTAAATATTGTGCAATGTGGCCAAAAATATTGATCACAGCTTTTTTAGTGAAGAAGATACATAAGTTTAAAGTTTGGTGATCCTAAAACTAACTAACTTTGAACTTGATTATTATTTTACACAATATCTCAGTAACTGCTAAGAGTTTTTGCGAAATGTAAACGAAACTTGATTTAGAGTTAAATTTTATACAATTTGACAAAAAATAATGGTCATACCTTTATTGGCAAAGAAAATACAAGAAAGTGAAATTAGACAACACTTAACCGAATAATCTTGAACTTATTTTTTTCTTGAAATCACACTATATCTTAGTAACCAATAAAATTATTTTCAAAATTTTATTGAAACTTGATTGAGTGCTAAATTCTGCTCATTGTGGCCAAATATCATAACTTAAACCAATTTAGTTCAGAAGTTATAAGAGAATAAAATTTGGTCATTAATATCTAACTAAATCCCAACTTGGTTTCTCAGAGTATTTTTTTTATATCTCGGCAACCGGTAGAAAATTTGACCAAATTTGCACGGAACTAGATTTAGGGTTAAATTTGGAATTTCATTCTTAAAAACCAGATTTTTACCATAATTTCCTAGGGTATTATCCAGCTTTGAAACTTAGTGATCAATAAATTACCAACTAAGACTACAATTTTTGAAAACACTCGGCAACCAATTAGAGTTTTCCCAGAATTTAGAAATCATCAAATTCTTCGTTAAATTTGATCCCACCTCCATGAAAACTATAAATTTATCTCATGTAATACCACCGCTACAAGACTCTAAACTTGATTAACCATATATGCCTCAAATGAAGAAGATGAAGAAGTGTTAACCTATTTTTAATTACACCAACTGCGTCTGTGAATTTCATCTTAGTTTTCGTTTTTCTTTGGCTTATGATAATAAGGTGAATAAGAAAGGAGCGAGTTTCGCACAGTTTTAATCACTAAGAGTCTCTCGCGCATAATTTACCGCCGTTCGTTTTTCTTCTTCTCATTTTCGAACGAATCCTCGAGTTTTATTTCATCTTCATCCTCTCTGTAGTGCGGCGTGCCGCAGTTCGCAGGCGCATAATATGCGGATTAATCGCGCCGCGTTTATTATTTTAATATTTTATACCTCACACCATGCGGCGCGCCGCCATAAAACCGAGTGCCGCCATCCGCGGGCTCCGATTGATCGTAAACTTGCGGATTTACCGTGCGAACCATTGCCGAAGACGTTGTCTGCTTCACTTCTTGCTTTTCTTCTTCTTATTTTAGATATTATTCTTTGGGTTTTGATTATGATTCGGTTTTTTTTAATTAATAAATTGTTTGATGTTTGTTTTTCTGAATTTTGCAAAAATGATGATGTTGAAACGTACGATAATTGTTGGATAAATTAATTTTGGGTGTTTTTCTCTACTGTTGCAGACGATATTGAACTCAATGCACAAGTATCAGCCGCGCTTTCACCTCGTGCGGGCGAATGACATCCTCAAATTGCCCTATTCCACGTTCCGGACGTATGTGTTCAAAGAAACGGAGTTTATCGCTGTGACTGCTTATCAAAACGAAAAGGTAACTATTTTATTTTAAAAAATATGTCAAAATGGTTATAATGTTATTATTTTTGTCATGATTTTTCTAGATAACTCAACTCAAAATCGACAATAATCCGTTTGCCAAAGGATTCCGAGATACTGGCGCTGGAAAAAGAGAAAAGAAGTAAGTATCTAACAAGTACTTAAAATACCCATATCAAAAAATTGCTCAAAAATTCTGAAATTATTTAAAATTTCAAATTTTGCAAATTTAATATAAATTTGTAGTTAAATTTTCTGTATCATGGCCAAAAATCACAGGTTTTGAGAAACTGGTTAGAGTGTTACAAGGGTGTAAAGTTTAGTAACCAAATACTAACCCGAAATAGGTTTTTTCATGATTTTCAACTATAATTCAAAAACTATTAGGAATTTTTCTTAAATTTAAAAGTCATTGTATTTTATGCTAAATTCTCGTATGTTATCCAAGAAATCATAAGTTTATCTAATGGGATATTTGGTGTACAGGACTCTAAGCTAATTTAACCATATTACCTTGTTTTTTCGAAAAAGTGTAAAATTATTTCCATTTAGATGAGAAAAAATTTAAATTTACAATTATGTCTATAGAAAATATTACTTGTGGAAACATTTTACATGTTTTGGTTCAAAATCAGTGATATTGAAACATTGGTTAGAATGTTACACAAATGTAAAGTTTATTAACCAAGAAACAAGCCGAAATGTGTTTTTTCCATGATTTACGCTGCAGTTTAGAAACTAAATAAAGTTTTTCAAAACTTTAAAAAGTATTTAAATTTTGGTTAAATTCTCGTATACTAACCAAAAAATCATACATGTAGGTCATCTGATACAAGCAGTACAAAGCTCTAAACTTGCTTAGCTATTTTGTCTTGTCGTAATGAAGAAAAGTAAAATTATTTCTATTTGAATTTGAAAAATTTTCACTTTTTTAATTTTTTAATAGAAAGTGTTACTAGTGGTTAAATTTTGTATGTTTTGGCTAAATTTCGGAGATATTGCAACATTTATTACAATGTTACAGAGATGTCAAGTTTTGTAACCATGAAACCAACCAAAATGTGTTTTTTTCCATGATATTACCTATAATTCCAAAATTATTCAAAAATTTAAAAAAATTTAAAAAACATTAAATTTCTAACTAAATTCTTGTTCAAAATCCTGTAAATCATAAGTATATGTTATAGCATATGTGTTATACAGAGCTCTCAACTTACTTAGCCATATTGCGCTGCATTATTGAAAAAGTATAACATTATTTTTATGGGGATTAACAAAATATTAAATTTAAAATTTTGTCAATAAGATATATTATTTGCAGTAAAATTTTGTATGTTATAACCAAAAATCAAAGCTGTAAAAAAATTGGTTAGAATTTGACATGAGTGTAAAGCTCAGTAACCGAAAACTAACTCAAAATAGGTTTTTCTTAAGATTTTTAACTATAACCAGAAAACTATTTAGAATTTATTCTAAATTTAAAAAGCATTGAATTCCCAATTAAATTTTGATACTACACCCTAAAAATCGTAGATTTCTATCATGCAGTACAAATCTAGAAACTTGCATAACCAAATTTTGCAAATTATTTCAATTGCAAACCGCAAAACAACCGAAAAATAAACTCATTATTTCATAATTTAAACACTCTGTATATGAATTGATGTGACCTTAAAAATAGAAGTAAAATGTCATCCCAACCACCGCACGACGGTTTTAGGGGTCGGCACGCCTCATGCCTTTAATTCTAATTCCATCTGTGCATTTCGGCTCTGGCTCGAGCTCCGGCGCCGGCTTCTGACGGCGGCGGCATGGCGCAATTACGTAAAATTGTAACGTAACTTTTCCTCCGCCCACGCCGCGAACCGACCGACCCTTGATGACACTGCCTGCTGTGCCCGCACCTCCCTTGGCGCGCGACAGCGATCGCACTAATGCAATGTAAACTTTAAACGTTTTATATCTCTTCGGGGTTCGTCCCGTCTACACCCTCACCGCAGTTTGCAAACTGCCAAAGATAACTGCGTGCCGATGATTAGTTGATTAAAGAGTACACGACCCTGTCACTTTTAATTTACGCATGAATTTCAAGAAGAAGAAAAAATAGCAAAACCCAATTTTTTTTTTTTCAAAAACTGAAAACAATTTTCTTTCTTTGTTCTAAATATTGTTGTTATTTGTTGATGTAAAGTTTAAGCTTTAAATATGCAACAGATTCAAATTTATTCATTTGACAAGCGCGCGGCGCGGCGATAAAACTGTTCGTAGTGAAGAAATAAAGACGTGCTTTAAGGGACCCCAAAATGCGACAGAGGGTCCTGAACTAGGGTTACTTTATGCTCGGAATAAATTTGCTCCTCTTTAACTAAAACATTATCTCCGGGCAGAAGGTTCTTTGTCGTTGCGGCCGCATGCTGTGTTTCCAATAATCGCGTGGGCGTGCATTTATTTATCGAATTTACTCGCGCGCGCTATCATTTAGGATTATTTACTGGCTCTACGAACGCTGGTGTTGCTTTTTGGAAGCGTATTAAGTGCATACATAAAGATAATTTGCATTTTCATGACAGCTTTATTCCAAATTTAAAGTCATCTCTTTTAATTTTTGAAATACGGAAATTTTTCGTAAATTTGTAGAATATTTGTTTAAACAATTTGGGATTTATCAAATATATTTAGCAATAAGATTTATGTTGATAATATTTTTTTGAGCATTTTTTTGGTTATAAAGTTAGTTAGAGTATTGAACCACTTTCCTTGTTTTTTTGATTTTAATTATTTTGTCAATTCATGTTCAAGATATTGGCCAAAAAGTATATTCAACAATATTATCTAATATTTGTGTAATCAATGAAACCAGTTTCTAATCGTATTTGTCATAAATTGTTACAGGCAAGCGTTGCTGGCAGCGCGCCATCCGGACGAGAAGACATCACATCCACTACCAGCCCGCATGTCAGCAGACAGTTCAACAGTATCCAAAACCGATGACTCCGAGCTAGATGTAGTTGGTACAGCGGATAGTCCAAGACCAAGTCTTCATCCACCCACACCAATTGCATCAATGAATCTCTCAGGTACCAAAAACTTCCGAATTTTAAATTTCTTCGAAATTAGTCAAAAGCTCGACCCTGATTCTAACTTCTTACATTTTCTTTGTTTCAGGTCACGAAGACGACCTCCGAAGACGTCTACACGATGATTCCGGCTCAGAATCTTCCTGTTCAGAGTCTCTCGGCAGCACAGCTTTCCGCCCTCGCGGTAGTTCTCCAAAAGAAACTCCAGCAGGACCATCAAATCCTGGTGAATACCCATCACCAAATATCTCCGTAGGTCCACCCATTCATCCACCACCTCACCTGCTCCCTTACCTTTATCCACATGGTATGTATCCCGGTGCAGGAGGACATTCCCCATTCGCACCTCCTTTGTCTCTATTCACCGGAGCTCATAATCCAACCATGAACCCATCGTTACTCTTCAATGCCCAGTTAGCACTCGCAGCCCAACATCCAGCACTCTTCAGTCACTATTCTAACCTAGCACATCCTAACCCTCACCATTTATCACCTACCTCTCTTCATAATCATCTTAAAGGTGGTCATCGTTTCACTCCATATACGATACCCACTTCCGGTGGTGGTGCAATGTCTTCACCATTGGGCAGCGCCTTTGAGACCGTCACACCTAGCAGTCATCATACTCGCTCGTTGAGTAATTCTCCGAGTAGTAGAGGTATCCGTGGTGGGTCTACTACACCTCCAGTAAGGTCCAGTACGGTATCGCCCAAACCGGAAACTGCGGCTGGTAGTCCTAGTGACCTCAAGAGTATTGAAAAAATGGTGAATGGGCTTGATGTTAAACAGAATAATAATGATGAGGGTTGCAAACAACAAACGCAACCTGTGGGTGCAACGCAGCATGCTGAAAAGCAATAATAGTGAAGGACATGCTGAATGACAGCCGACCGTACTCAAATTCTCACTCTCTTAAGTAAATTCTCCAAAATAAAATTGATTGAATGAGTAAACCGAATCACAAAGTGCTTTTTATTAACAAAATCGAGTATCAACTTATTAGAACTGTTACAGGAAACTGTAATTTATGTGACGCATAAATCAACTACAAACTACAAAAACTGCAAATGTAATGGGACTTCTTGAGATCTTAAGTATCTAATAATGAAATATAAAATGTGCAAATATTTATTATAAATACAGTTAATAATAATAATAATTAATAATAATATAAATAATGATTGTTTCGCAGTTTTCTGTATTATCGACGCAAATTAAAATATTTGAATGAGTAAAGTACAAACGTAATTTTTACATGATAACACATATTTTAAAACAAAAAACAAGATGCATAGAAATGACAGACAGCAGTTTAAGGATCAAGGATCAAGGATCAAGCACAATTACAGAACATTTAATTTTCTTGTTTCGATTGTTGCTGAATAATATTTTAAATCGATGGTTTTGATTGTTTTAATTTATTATTTGTGTTTGTGATATACAACCATGATGATGGATGGATAAAGGATGCTTTGGATTAACGTGGAAATCGACGGATGGAGAGTGTGAATTGTATAAATGTATAGTGATATTGTTAGGATTGTAATTGCAAGGTAAATTAACCAGAATTTAAGGATTTGCAAAGGTAAAAGCAAAGGAAAAGTAATAAGGATTAAGGACGAAGGACATGAAATCAACTTTGATTTTTTTTTCAATTTTCAAATAAAATTTGGTTATGTCAGAATATCCTTGATGAGTTACTTGAGTGGATCAAATATAAACTTAAACTTATTTTTAGGCAATAATTCAAAAATTCTAATTTTCAACATAATCATCTAGCTTTGTAATATATTTTCCTATCAAATTGAGAGCTTTTTGATTCCATCTTTATAGAAGTTAAAAGGTTGTTCATAATGCCTCTAAGTGAACAAAACATGAAAAGTTATATGAAGAGAGGTCTGAATTAAATTGGAGAGTCTCTTAGAAGAAATCTTCTAATTTTTGTCGCGGTCAGGCATTGTCGTGAAACAAAATGAGTGAGATCAATCTTGAGCTTATCAAAAAGAGTAATTTGCATTAATTGATCGTTGTTCATGAAGGAAATTAATCAAAATAACTTTTTGGGAATCGAAAAAACACTATTCTGATGACAATTGTCCAGAAACGACGGTTTTATGTCTTTGGAAGAAAGTTTGATGCCAGTAGTAAACACAGGGCTATGAATGAGTAGATTCAATAAACTCTGAGATGCCTTTGATTCAGTTCGGGTTCTGGATGCTTATGATTTGTCGTCTTGAAAAATCAGTCAATCAAGGGTAGATCACATGACCATGAAATTGCATGGATGATAGAGCAGCACGGGGTGCCACTAGTTTGACGCCTTAGGTGCCTAGGTCTAAAATCACTTCTGAGCAAACTGCTTGCTTAGTAGTTGAAGAATTTCTGCCGGACCCACATTTTTATTTTATCTACCTTATTTCTAAGATGACAGAATTAGAAAGCTTCTTTAAAAATGGATTACAAAACTAGGTGATTATGTAAATTTTTTTTTTAATTATGCAGTATTTAAAAAATTGTTCGTTAATTTTTGATCCACCTTCGTATTCAAACGAATTTGTAAAAAAAAAATGTAAAAATAAAATGCATAATAGAATTGTATAAAGTTTAAGAAGCAATCGGAGAAAAAATAACGAGACAAACTTTGAAAAAGTTCCTTTTTTAAATATAAATGTATACTTACTATAAATATTTGCGAAATGAATTGATCAATTAAACTTTACATAAATGAAAAGTTAGGATTTGAGTTAAAAACTCAACAACTAATAAGTTTTTTTTTTATGGATTATATAAATCCGAAATGGAAATTTTGATTTTTATTTTGATGAAATGAATGGAATATTTAATTGATGAATTTTTTCATTTTTCAATAATGAAGCAAATTTGCAAAAAATTATTTAAGTGAAACCTATTAAGTATATAAAATACCTATAAATAAATTATAAATATGGAAATATTAATATTTGTAAATGTACATTTTTCCTAAAAACAAAACAAAAATGAAGAAAAAAAAACCAACAGCAACAACATGAAGAAAATAAATCGACATCTTTCTAGCATTGACAACTGAATTTTGCTTAACAATTTACTTAACAAAAATAAAACACAAACAATTTTTTTGACAATTACAGATTTATTTCTTTAAATAAACTATAATAATTATAGCCATCCGCAAATAAAATTTCAGTTGTCTGTGTGCATGTGTAACTTGTGATGTGTAAATAAGTTGACTGAAAGCTAGAAAAAAAAACAGAACGGGAAACAGTAAATGAAATCAAATTATTTTCGAATTTCGAATTGATTTAAATTGATGACTTTTACCATTCACTTGATTCACTTTATTGCTAATGATAACGAAAACAAACATCCGCGCTTACATTCTGCCAACAAACTGCAAAAAAAAATAAAACAAAGCAAGGAGAAGAGAAGATTTAACAAAACAAAATTGTAAATATTCACAAAACAAAACTATTACGTAGTACATAGTGTATCTATCTATACATAAATGAACTTATACATATTATAAATATACATGAATATAAATAAACCACTTGATTCATTACCCATGTTTTTTAATTTCCTTATTAATTCTTATAATAATAAAATGTTTTCAATTTTTTAAATTTATTTTATTTTTATACAATGCACGATAATGACTAAAATAATTATCCCACAGGAATATGGTGTACATCGTTGAAAAGTTGATTTAATTTTCTATTAAATGATTCTTAAGATGGTAGCTCTAGATCATCTTGAAAAGCTGAAATTAAGGTTTGAACATGAAAGAAATTGAAGATTTAGCATAAAAATCAAGAAATAATTGAAAATTTCTTGGTTTTTATTATAAAATTTAATATAACTCTTAAAGTAATTATGTTAGAGAAATGATATGCCTATCAATAGAAAGGTAATTTAATTTTCTATGAAATAATGTCTTGGATGAGTCTTCTGTCTTACAAAAACGGTTGAAATTGAGCTCAGAACATAAACATTATAAATTTGAATATTTTTTAATGTTCAACGCTTCCTGGTGCAGTAATTACCCTTGGAAAATGTAGTGTATATTATTTAAAATCTAATTACATTTTATGCAAAAAGCTTATTCAATTCTCTTCGAAATAATGTCTAAAATGTCTCTCCTAGACCAACAAGAAGAGCAAAACTTTAATCAAGAAGTTTTATTATGTTAATTTTTTAAAGCTCAATCAACAATTCCTGCTGAAGTAATTATCCCACATGAACAAAGTGTACATCATTCGAGAACTACTTAAATTTCTTATCAAATTAAATATAAGATAAGTATGCTGACTAACCATAAAATGCTGAAATTAGAAGCTAAACATAAAAATTGTAAACAAGAAAAAATAAAAACCTGGAAATTAGGAATATTTTATTGATTTTTGATATAAAATCGATGATAATAGTTTAAGTTATTACTCCAAAGAAACGTAGTACATATTTTTAAAAAGCTTATTAAATTCTCTATTAATTAGCTTTATAATGCTTCTTCTAGCTCTACAAAAAAAGCTGAAAATAAGCTCTAAACTTGAGAATTATAAATATAAATATTTTTCAATGCCTATTTATCCATTCCTGCGGCAATAACTATCTCACAAGAACAAAGTATATATCATTCGAAAGATATTTAAATTTTCTATAAAATAGACTTAAAGTTTCTAATGCTAGCCATCCAAAAAGAACAGAAATTGAAGCCTAAACTATACCAACAATAAATATGAATAGGTTTATTAACACTCCATCACCAATAACTCTCGAACTAAATATTTCTCAAAAACATAATAAATATTGTTGAAAAGCTTATTAAAATATTAATAAAATAAAAATTAAACTGCCTATTCTAGCTCTTAAAAAAGAGCAAAAATTAAGGACTAAACATTAAAATTTGTGTTTTTCTGTGCTTTTTGACTTCTTTCGCTAATAACTCACAAACTAATTATCCCACAGGAACATAATAAACAGTGTTAGATTACTAATTAAATTATGTATATACATATATAATTTTTCATTTAAATGACTTAAATATATTCATACACTTACATTAAAAAAAAAAAAATTGAGAAACTACAAGAATGTTTTATTTGCAAAAAGAAAGGTTTTGATAGTTTTTAATTGCAATTAATATATGTATGCAAAGATAGAAAATCAAATCATAGCGATGCGAACCTCTTCTCAGATTAGTTAATTAATTAACTTAAAGTTAAAGAACAGCAGCAATTGCGCGCGTGATTTGCGTCGCGGAACGAAATGTCAGTTAATCCGCCGACAAACGCGGCCGCCATTCAAACGTTCGCGCATTATTACCCATTTCGTAATTTATAATTTCCTATTTAACGATAATTAATAAAATTACATACGACGCAGCAAACATATACCATACACAGTAGCCGCCGCATTTGATTCTAAGCACGACTAAAACTGCATACTTAGATGAATGTTGTAAGTGACTCAGATCGTTGAAGAGGAAGGGAAAGTAACTGCAAAGTTCAAAGTCGGTG
>JARJDU010046782.1:0-24399 GCA_030264695.1 Lissagria laeviuscula
AAGATTAAAAACAAATTATCTACTTAAGCAAAGATTCACCTACTAATATGTGTGCTCTTTCAGGGAAATTTAAAAGAGCATAGATACGTTGCTAACAAGATTTTATAAATAACTCAAATGAGTAACAATGGGTTGTAAATGAATCTTCAAAAGGCCTATATTAACTCGCAGAGAGTATGGCATTAACATGCAATGAAAGACACCCTTATAACAATATCCAACATATATTACAATCATGTATACAATACTTTCTACTATAATACAATAGTCCAAAAATTATTAACAGAAAACACCAACAAGCAGAACATCAAACAAGCCAAGACAAGTAAAATTAACACATCACAAGTATTATAAAATTGATAGTTGATTGTATTTACCACAATCAGCAATTAATATAATGCTGGAATTTCCATTGTCAAGACCGAAACTTTGGGCATTCTTGATCTTGTCTCATAAACAATGCAATTTACTCAGAATACTTTTAGGGTTGTTGAAACTCCCCGGAGAGTTGCATTTGGATGCATCGCAACCTCAGATTTTTCTACATCGCCTTGAATCGACTGAATTATTGCAAATCCACCTTATCAAAGATGCACGTGAGTTGAATATTGTTGAATTGTGCATTATTTCTGACCACAGGTTGTTTCAAATGATTAAATTTGCTGTGATATCCAAGCTGGTCTTCCAAAGCAGTGTATCTATCATGTTCTTGCACCTTTCACTAGCCGTGAAACCTAAAAATTGTTGAAGCTTAATAAATGCAAATATTGTATAAATTATTTTTGAGTCAACACCTTCAATTCCTGGGAGTAATCACAGCTTTTCAATCCCTTGGAGATTTATTGCAATTTACCTACTTTCAATTTATTTATTCTTGTTTTCCTTTGTGGGCTTTCTGTTTCAAAATAATCAAGATTGGTAAATGCAAGTTGATGCAGTTGCTGTGAGATAATTTCTAAGAGACAAAGTCGGGCAATGATTCTCCATGGTCGTTGAATCCCGTCTTTGCAACATTTTTGCTCTTTAAAATCATGAGTAATGAGATGTTATTTAAAAACACATGTTTGAGTGTTTGAAGCAATCATATTAAACATTACACATATTTGCTGTAAAGGAAAAAAGCCCCAAGAATCTTGACACAAACTGTAATTGTCCCTAATCGTTGGGTACTTCTTTCTACTCCTAACCATGCGTGAAGGCGTCTGCGTCATCTACGAAACTCATCTTGGGTATCAGTTTAGACGCCCTGTCTTCTGGTCAAATAGAAACAGCTATCTGGATTTAGCTGTTGCTGTGGTGATTAGCACCTATAATGTATGCAAATACATATTAGAGAGCAATATTGAATAAAAGTTAAATTCATAAACCTGGCATATTTACCGGATGACTGCTATTGCTGCTCTGGGGGGTCTTATGACTGGTGGAGCCATCCTCAGCACCTAAGAATAGCCAACAACGGAAAGAATCCTATTCAAGATTGTCTATATTTTATTATCCATCACAGTAGCCAATTATGATGAATTAAAACTGCATCTAAAAAATATGATACTTTATTTACATTACTGCAAGAGTACACATCATTTTCTAATGTTACCTGAAGTTTAATGGTTATCGATGCTGCAGTCCTATCTCCAAGAGATAACAAAATCCATTAGTGTGTGCTGACTTCTGCTCTTATCCCATGTTCCTTTAGATTTATGGAATTGTTGCTTTGAGTTATAAACTAAAACGTGATTCAATTTTATAGATCTAGATAAAATTAATGAAACAGATAAATACATCTCACTGGTTAGTGCATTAGTTCCACACATCATAAAATACAATAGATCTGAAAAACAGAAGTAAAAACTTACATATTAAAGGGAATCCAATGTTTCAGTTATGATTCTATAAATTTTCCTAGTAAACAATGAAACGCGCTCGAAATCATGTAAGCCATTTATTCTCATTATTAATTTATTTTAGGTTGTTTATTTTACTTTGTTGAAGCAATTTATCCATACGGCTTTGTTGTTATTTGATATAATTGTCTAATAATAAAAAGCATGACTAGTTTTATTTTAGATAACTGTGGTGAAGTAGGCAACTTAATGTACAGTAATATTATTTGGTCTATGCCAGCGGCTTCCAAACTTGATACTACTACGCTTCCCTTAAGAATAATTAATTATTTGGCGCATACCATTTGATCAACGAGCAAAAAAAAAATCCCGAGGTATAAACATTATGAACAAATTACAAAATATTATGAGTAAGAAATCTACGAGCAAAAAAAAGTCACGCAGAACGTACTTAGTTCAAAAATGGACTAATAATAATAAAAAAATCGGACTAATACGCCTCCTCTAAGAATCGTTCACGCCTCCCACTTTAGAAACCGCTTTGAATATGGATAATTTATATTCTAAGAGTTTATGGTAGTATAATTAACTTAACTTAACTTTTTGTAGGTCCTTTTTTTTTTTGGTTTGACGACCCTTTCCGAAAGGTTAAAAGGATCTAGCTACTATGCATCTGAAAGAAAATTTAAAAATTACTTTTTCGATTGCCATATCGTCCAGCGTCAGTGACGTGGAACTAAAATTTAAATATTTGATTTCAAATGTTTTGGCAGCGCTGTTTAACGACAATGACAAAAGTAAGAACTTCTCTAAACAAGGGCTTGGGTAAAGGAAACTTTTTGGAACCCAAAAATAATAGTCATATGTAAAAATAATGTCTTTATTTAAATATGAAGCCTCCATAACTCCTGCTCTCCAAATATTAAATACTTTTTAAAATATGAGCGTTTAATAATGATTAATAATTTGAGGAGAAAAGAGGGGTCTTAGTTGTGGAACCCTCATCCACACATTCTGTAATAAATCACAAAACCGAAAAGCATATTTATCAGTACCTTTTTTTATTCGTGGACATAATTCAATATAAATTAAATAATATCTTGCATAATGCAAGAATGACTCACCATTCCCACACCTCCCTCTTTGGTTGTTACCAGTCCAAGTTTTACATCGCACGATAAGTTTTAATAGTGACGATGGCCACCTACAAACCAATTTTTATAAATTTTTCTAGGAGGGTTGACTGACCACCATTTGTATGAAATATTCCCAAAAATTAATCACCAATGCTGCTAGAACAATGCTTCTTAAGTTCAATTCCAAAAATCTAGAACGTTTTGTTCAAAATTCCTGGTTTGACAAGACGTGGCACAGGCTGAGTATTTTTCTATGTCTAGGCAACCCAAATCTGTCTAGAATTCACTTAAATATTAATACAATATTTTGTTACATATCATATTGAAATTAATAATATATTCCTAAATAAGTATGCCTTTTTTCTGTTGTTTGAAGATTTTGAGCTGACCAAATTCATTCAAGATGCACGCTGGTTTTGATGACCAAATGCTTCTTGATATACCGTTACCTCATATAAAAAATGTATTTTAATTAAATAATAAAGAATTGTATGTACTTGCAATTTTAGAAAATAACCAACTAAACTAAAAATGGATTAGGATGGACTCAAAATATATTTATTTAAATGAGATGAGTGTAACTAAATGCATTATATTCATTAGTCTCAAGAATTACACATAGAGATAGAGAGAAAGTCAAATGTATCAGTAATCATCATCAACAATGAATAAAAACTCTAACATGGTTCATCTCTTAAAGACATTCATAAGTAACTATATGACAATCATGTATGCATACAATTAATGTAAGTAATTCGTTGGCAATTCCATCATTTACATCTTCATCAGCGTCTATCTACTACGGTATACTCTACGAATACAGTCAAAATTGACAAGTTTTTGTATTTGATCCCCAAAAGAGTGCTTACTCCAACTCTCCCAAATGTTGCTGCATTGAACTCGAAATGGAGACAAGAAGTAGGCGGCTAGCATAACTACGGTGAGGTTTCTTATTCGACAATTTTACGAACTGGATTTGTTAAGGCCCTTCCACCGACAAGATTGGATGACTAGAATGATTGCGAGAATAATGAATGGCCGAGTTCGCGGGCGAATTACACAGACGTTGTTATCTGTTCGATTAGATGCACGTTCCGCACAACAGGCCGTCGATATGAGCCATAATATTCAGTGCGGGCCAAACCCTCGGGCACGCTTTTACTCGGCCTCAGGTTGTACCTCGTCCGATGGTGTGGATGCGGATGATAGTATCGATTGTAGTAATTCGCGTAGTCCTGCTGATGACAATTCGCATAGGCGTTCATCGGGCATTCGATGTTCGCCGCGTAACTCATACTTTTTGGCAAGTAAACGTAATTCGGTAAGCGGTCAACACTCCTATGGCGAAAAGAATGCCGGTGCAGGCTGCCCCTATCGTAATCATTGTAATTAGAGTGGATGGGTTCGTAATTCCTCCCCGGGCTCCTGTAATAGTACGGCATGTAGACGTTCGTGTATGGTGTGTGCATGTGACAGTTGCACTCGTTTATGTGATTTACCGTGTAATTGTTTGTGGTGGAGTTGTTGGTCGGGAGCGGGAGTTGATTGGTGTCGAGGTGTTGGCTTGGATCCTTTTTGGTGCCGACCAGAAAGAGGAGTGCCGCTCCAACGACGGTCATCAGGAAGCAGTAATAGTAACCCGCTTTGGGATAGCATTGATTCACATAACCAGTGATTGGAATACCAATTAGCACGGGCAGTGAGCATGCACCCTGCACAAAGCTCCATGCCTTGGTGTAATGACGAGCTTTAATCCGTTCCAGGGTAAACATCTTTAATGCATAGGTATAGCCACCGAGGAAGACTCCGTACATCCAGACGAAGAGCACATAGCCATGATAGCCTTGTACCGCACTCATTGCTAGTAGACTGAACCCTTTAAACATGCAAGAATCAAATGTTGTAGAGTTGTACAGAATAGAATTGAGCTAAAGATATACCTGTTCCAAGCATTGCAGTCTGCGTAAGGTATTGTCGAGATATTGTGCATTGTCGTGTAGGTCGCATGATTAAAATGCCGAATCCGACACATCCGAGGGCAGAGGCAAACCCAAAAAATGTCTGGAGTATTACTAGTGCACTATCCTCCAACCCCTCTTTGAATCCTTGGTATGCCTAAAATATACATTGAATCAATAAAAAAAATTGCGGAAATATTATTGGACATTTCTTTAAAATTACCAGATAAAATATTGGCGCGTAGACTCCTAAGGCACCGGTGCCACTCGCAAGAAGCAGCACCCGCAATCCCCGACTCTTCAGAGGCGTGAAGTCAAACATTGGCGGCTTCTTGTCCTTAACATGCGTTTTTTTCTCCTTCATCTTTTTTCGTTGGTTTTTTAAATGTGTGATGGCACGTCGTTGAGGATGGTACAAATTAGCGGATCGATAAATGATGGGTAAAAAGAACGCCAGTACCAATAATCCAGTTACAGCTTGCATGCCCAGTCGCCATCCAAGTTTCCTACACATAAATATATTAAAAATTAAAACAAAAAACTGGCATCGCTTAATAATACATCGATAAAAAAATTACCCGACTGCTTCCTTATAGAGAACAGAGAATAAGGCGACGCCAATACCGCACCCCGTCTGTGCAACCATCTCAACAAACTCCCGCCGACGTTTGAAGTAATGGCCCAACATTATTCCCGAAGTTTCTCGTACAATGCCAGCGCCGGTGCCCATAAAAACCCCATAGCTGAGAACGGCCTGGTGAAATTGCGTGGCGAAGGAGGCGAATAGACATGACAACGCTAATATCAACCCGCCAAAAACGGACGTCAAGCGCGTTGACTTTCGCCTGCACACGGCGACTACGATCGGTGAGGCGAAAAAGGAAACACACAGGCAGAGGGCGCCCATCCAAGCTGAAAAATCAACAAATTAGAATCACTAGGGTGTTATAGTTAGTCGTCGTTAACACAATCTGACACTACATTTCTATACAGTTTTTTTTATCTGCAATACCTAAACGGTTCGCTGTATTCGCAATGAGCCAGAATCGCACCATGAACGATATTAAGGGTAAGTATGTGAACATCGTGCTGAGCGTGGAAGAAGGTCGCGGCTTTGATTCTGTGAAATGCCCATTTTTCATCACGGGCAATTTCAATGGCCGCGTCATCGAATCGGATGTCGTAGGCCCCCGACCTTACGTCGTATTCAGCACGGAGATGGTATGGGAGACCGAAAAGAAGATGTTGCGGAAAGCGCGCGGATCTTATGCTCGCGTCCGGGTGGACTGCTACTGCACCGAGACCCACCGTTTCATAGGGTTTGCACTGATGTGTCTTCGCAGCGCGAAGATCATTGTCACAGGAGGAGGCAGAATGAATCAAATCGATGTTCAGTTTACATGGACAAAACTTCTCAACGTCTCCAACGAATTCAGAAAAGGATCACCTGAACTGAATCTTGCGCTAACCATACGCGACTGCATCCGCTTTAAGCCGCCGACGCCTACGATCTACAACATGCCTAGCCTTCCGCCTCAACCCTTACCGCAGCAACTGAAAGTACCTGCGGTATATACCAGTGAGGGGTTTATTCGCTTGGGAGACCCACGCGATATTGCCGAGTGTTATCAAATCAAGATAACAATTTTCACATCGCAAAATATGGATGTCCTCTTACCAGAAGCTCTGGTTTTTAATCAGAATCCCCGAAGATATTATTTGACTTTTGAAATTTTTGGCATGGCAGTTCGCACACGTCAATTATCCCGAGACCTGCACAATCCAATGACATTCCAAGAGCGTCTCGTTATTAACCTGCAGTCCAGTTACAAGACTTTATGTTCATACTTCAAACATTATCCTGAAGTGAATATCAAATTCTTTAATGATAACATGCTTCTGGGATGCACAATTATGAAGATGAACCGCTTGGCGCTAGATATTGAGCCGGAAGTGTTTTATCAATGGAACAAAACGCGCACGGAAATGACGCAGGTGTGTTATTTTGACAGCAACCAGATTACGTCAAGTGCATCAATGTACATGCGTCCTGCGTCGGTGGGTGTCGCTTTTGAACTGGATCTGCTAAACTTTATCAACGATGATAATAAAGTAGACGAGGTCCTAAAATCAGGAAGCGCGAAAGCGCTGGCTATGTACAGGCATAGGCAAAAAGTTGCGGCTGATGCTGCAACTTCAAATCTTGGCCGAATTGAAGAGATATCTGAAACACCAATTAATTCGTCCCGTCGACAAGCGCTTTGTGTGGACAGTGGAGGAAACTTGGTACAGATTGACGATATGTCCGACATGACCAAACGATTCCTTGAAGTATCCAAGGCATTATCTTCTCCGAAAAGTAGATTCGCTGGTCTTAGAAGAAAACCGAGCGTTCGACGACTTGAGGAGGTATTCAACTTATCTACCTCGCCATCACATGTACACTCCCCACCTGAAGGTAACATAAGCAGATCAAATGAAGGAGCTTCCGACATGTCGCCAAGATACCTAGACTCGCCCAAATCTCATTCTCATGCGAAAGCTTCTTCTACAGGTACAAAAAAGAAGCCAATACTTCGACGTTTCGAAGAAACATCGCCGCTGTCACCAATTCGACCAAATTCTGCTGAACGTAACAAAAAGAAGATGCAAATTGAAGAGATATCAGCGATGTCCAAAAGGCTTGTTGAAATGTCAAAAAGTATGACCAGTGGTGAAGTTCCTTTCCCTAGCGTGCGAAGGAAGTCGAAGCTTCGACGGATTGATGAATTATCCGAGTCGCCAATTGTTACTCCACGTAGACGTCTCGCTCTCACACTCGAAAGTGAAACGAATCAGATGTGCATTGATGAAATAACTGAGATGTCGGAAAGGTTATTGGAAATGTCCAGAGGATTATCAAGTGGCGATGACACTCCATTTTTGGCAATGAAAGAAAGACATAGGCGGCATGAGAACTCTGGACTGTCTAGCGTATCATTAGTTGATAATCGTACGAACACATCATCACTCACAACCATCGACACGCACGAACTTAAAGACATGGTTTATGACACATACCATCAGTTCTGTTTAGACATAATACTCGATGCTATTTTCTGGAAGTATCCTCCGAAAACGAACAATTTTATATTGCGCTTTATTCATCCAAAAGTGAGCACATATCTAGAGATTGCCCTTGACATTGAAGGATCTTCTCATAAGCGTATACTACTCGAGAACGCAATCTGCAAACTTATGTTCATCTCATCCAAGCAACGTCTGAACTATTTGCTAACCAATTATTGCCCGAAAATGGAGCTCCGAAACGCGAAGACCGACCACTTGATTGCTGATATGGTAACTTTGTACTGTGCAAAAGTTGGTTGCGAAAGACCTGAATCAAGTTACGTGATCGCACTCAAGAACCACACTGGTGCCGTGGTAGCCGATGTTAATGTGTCTTTGTTTTTGGAAGAATTTGAGCCTACCACCGAGACCTCCTCATCATACGACTTGATGCCGCATATCCTCGATGATGCAATCGTGATTCAATCGTTGCAAGAATTGGAAGCATGGAAAGCAAACAAACACATGCAATTTCGTGAGCACCTGGCTACCTCAAAGAAGAAAGAACTGAAGCGACTGAATGACGATTGGCATGTTCGCAAGGACGAGTTAGAGACATCGTTGCAGAAGAACATCGACAAGTGCAAGAAGCTGTCTTATAATCTAAAGAAGAACACTCACGGCCTGCGCATCGAAAAGGTCGTGGAACTGCGCAAGCGTATTAACGACGAGTATAACTTCTATTTCGAAATCCACAAGAACCTCATTCGGTATTCGCTCAGCGATAATCAGGAGCTCATTGAGAAAATTAGTGAGCTGGAGATTACTGTGTCAATTATGCGCGATCTCCTGAGTGACCAATGCATGCATATCGAGGAGATGAAGAAGACTCAACTTACCGGCGATCAAACAAAAATACTTCTAAGAGATCTGAAATATATGGAGCAGAAGTATGAAATTGCGCAACGCGATAAGAACTATTTCAAGACCGAGTACGAGAAGGCTGTAAAAGAGGTACACGAGCTGAAAATGGAAGACCATAGGAATCTTGCGACGAAGATTGCCAGTGATCGAGAAGCTCTGAGCCTTATCAATGCTGATAGTTTTGTTACGTGCGTCACTACCTTCGAAGATGATAGCAGTATTAGAGATGACGATACTATTGCGGATTTTAATTTGGATGACATTAGTGAGCCTAGCTGGTGCGACTTGTAAACGAGAATGTCATGGTGCACAATAAGTATAATAAGCAATAATTTTTACATTGCTAGAATAATTTGGAATCAAAAAATGTATACACATTTATGTTTTATTTATTATTTTCTTTTATTAAAGTTTTTGTGACGGCTATATATTTGGTAGTTTGTTTGATTACTTCCGACCTATAAATTGTAATCTCAGCGATTGGCCTAATTGAGCGTTGCTCTATGATAAGCAATTCAATTTTGTGACCTGTGTACAAAGAATGTGTCCCAGCGGATGCTAGAAATTATGTAGAAGACTGCCACCGGATTTTTATTGATTCAGTTTAGTGTAGCGATGCTCTATAGTCAAGTTTTCCATCGAAACAAGCAACAAGGTAATTTGTATATAACAATTGTTTACAGCGAAACAATACGCTGCGTTTTAGGGTAGTTCGCACGCGTACGACGTGCCTCGCATGCATAATGCGCCACTCAAGGGAATAATGTGTGTTACTCTCGGCACGCTGGTGGCAATAACTTTATCGTAAATTCCTGTTCAATGTAAGGAAAGTCGCTCGATCCTGAAAAGACGCCTTGCATTATAAGCATTAAACGTTGCTTGTGAACAAAGCAAAAACTTCCCTCGCCTGTCGCGACGATTGCAATGTGAATTGTGAATTATCGTGTTGCCACTTGTAGCAGCCATTAATTCGGATGTAAGCACTTTTCCTTCTCGTCCCATGCACTCACTGACGGCAGTTCCGAGATGGAGCTAACCGACCATTTTCTCGAACTTAATAGTCAATCCGACGTACCAACCGCTCGACAACACTTCGGCTCGTTTAATTAAATCCCTACGCACGTAATAGTGTATGATTTACTGTCACTTAAATTCGTCCTGTTACTATATGCATAATTGAAAAGTTGAAGTATAATAAATACAGTTGATGAAGAGTTTCTCATTATTTTTTAATGATTTACGACCTGGATTTAAAAACATTCATAATGAATTACACCATAAACTGCTTCGTAGGCATGCATTGAATAATTGAATGTTTTCTATTTATGAATGGTATACCTGCAGCCATTGTATAGAACTCCTTGTCCTCGGTGTATTTCTTCTCAAAATCCTTGATGATGTAGAGATAGAGCAAACCGAAGGCTAATTGCATGCCAGAGGTGAGCAGGTGTGCCAAAAAGGCAGCGCCGCAAACTAGCCATCCCCAGCCTCCTGCAAAAACATAAATGAAAACATAAATCATTGACAACAGCAGTAAGCGGCTAGAAGAAGAAAAAAAAGTGAAAACAAAGCCGCGGACGGCGAAAGAACGCCATCGGGCGCGCATAAGAAGTTTGTAGTTGAGTTATTTATTTGGGGGCGGTAGGAAGTGGGCGCTGCACGCTTCAACGGCCGAAGGAAATTAAATAAACGTCAATAGGAGTAGCACGAGTGCACGTATATCGTAGGAACATAGCGTTCGTCTAGTCATCCTTTCGGCAGTTGAGTGTTGGCCCATTACGGCGATGAAATGAATGAGAAAAAAAACGAAAAAGTTTATAAATTTATCGCTACATGTGTTTCGGGATGTGTTGTCTTCAGTACGTACACTCTTCCTTAGGGATAAGGACGTGTAGGATGTGGAATGTAGGCAACTTGGAAATAAAGATACATTCATTGGCTTTAAAAGCCGATTCTTCCTTCACTGTGACTGCAATGCCAAATTTGCTGCCGCCGGCTTGGCATAAAATTCTGTACGCAACATTATGGAGATTATAGACAAAAAGGGAAACTTCCCGGTCTTATACATTTATTCATGTACTGGCCTGCTAGCTATTATAGCAGACATCAAGTATACAAATGCGACGTATTTCTCGAGAGAGGCCACACGTTCCGTGATATATGCTATTCTTCCCCGATGATGTTGTTGTTGCTCCTGCTGCTGAATGGCAAGTTGCCGAAAGTTTCCGCGCGAAAAATCAGTTCGGAGGAGGGCGGCGACGGCGACGACGCCAAGTCCGCACGAATAGAAAGAGCAAAAAAAAATCGCTTTCAAAAGAAAGGAAATTGAGATGGACCGACATCGGTGGTGATGAGCAACGGAAACATTATAAATTCGGACAAGTGAAGAGGAATAGGGGATGATACGATATTTGGTTGGCTTGCCTATGCTGATATAGACGCACACACAGCGCTTGGAAATGTATTACCTGCGAAGCGTCAGAAGGGATGAAAATCAATTCAGTTCTCACGGCAGACGCAGCAGGAATTGCGGCTGCTCGTCTATACCTACTTTAGCACATGTAGATACACTTTTAAGCCAACACCGAAGTAAATATATTCAAATCTGAGATTCGAATATCTGCATCTAGTCTGGGCTGAGAGTAAACGCGAGCGCCTGGGGTTTCAGTGCGGTAGTGTTAAAATGCCCTTCTAACCGAAAAAAAAAATTGGAGCGCCGGTGTAGGAAGGCGAATAAGAACATGGCTCGCAATCTCGACTGGCGGATCGCTTCAATCGGGAAAAAAGGAAAATGCGAATGGGCGCCCGTTGCCGGAAGACGCATTTCGCTTTCCGACATGTTAAAGGGGAAATGTCGTTGCAGCCAAGTGTGATTTCCCACGTACATACCAATTTGTAAAATTGTCAATAGAAGAGGCCAAATTCTGTCCTGCTAATAATATTATTTCAACTATTGTTATAATAAATATATAAGATTAATGAAAAATAATATGTGTATCTATTTAAAAATACAGCAATAGGGCATTCAAGCTTCTATTCTCATTGGAGGCATGTCACTGTAACAACATTCAAGAAGCACGTCCAAAAACAACCCCCGACAGCATGACAGACGACAGTTAAATGTTAAACAGCATCAATTTCCCGCCACTGCGTCTCCGCAAACACCGCGTTGTTCTTCCCCGATCTCTATGCCGTTAAAATATATCACATTATGCAAAGTAGACAGCAGGCTGAAGAAAGAAGAAAAGAACAGGAACGAAGTCACAGCATGCGACAGCGCTCGACGAGAAAGTCATTGTGCGTGTTTATCATACCTTCGGGATAGTAATGCTGTTTGATGGTCGCCGTGTCGACATCTCGTCGTCGCAAAGCGGGCACATTACGATGCAGCGAATGCAATTCCCGGTCGCAGAGTACGGGAAACGAGTCCTCATCATCGGGCGGCCGCAGCACTGGCGTCGCCGTGCGATCTGCAAAATGAAAAGGAATTATTATTTATTCAATAAGCTCGCAGGAAATGATATAATTTCGTGAAGATGTTCTTCGCATGCCGAATGCAAATGATAATGGCTGCAGTTTGTTCATCGTCAATGCACAAAAACAGGCGCATGCGTAATTAATGGTTGGAGCGTTTGGTGATGAACATAATGCAAATGTCAATATGTTACACAATGAAACCATGAACTTTAATTAATACATCAAAGACATGAACCTGACAGCTAAGTAATTCATTTGCTTCCTGGTTAACGCAACACGTATGTTTGCAGGGTTGCCAAATTCGAAGTAAGCTGATAATAAAGACATTTCAGTGTGTCGACACAAAATTAAATTAACATGTAACATGGGAAAACTACATACATTATGGCAAGTTGACCATCAACATTTACATTTAATCTGCGCACCTTACACTTATCTGATGTAGTTACATTCAGCTATCAACGAGTATGTCATACCATCAATGCTAATTCACCAGCTTTCAACATCACGTTCCGACTCCTCTTATCTACAATCCACGCCTCATTCACAAGACTCTAAACTTGAGATGAATGGATCCTTCATGGATTGGCAACCCTGAATCCGCATAAGCCTGATGGATGCGACTTCGCGTGCGAGAGCCAGCAATCCGCACATTACTCACACACGTAAACGCATTGCCTAGAATTTAATTTATATGCAAAACGCACCAAATATTTAAGAATAGTAATTCAATTTGGCCCACGCGCGTTTGCAATGTCACATTAATTACATTCGTGTTTAAACAAACCCCTTGCACTGGTAAAATATTGATAACATCACAGTGGCGGTGCGCATATCGGAAATATCGAGCGCACGAAGCGCGCGAATATTCCTGCAAAATTCCATACACTTGTTCGCATTCGGCGACTCGTACGTGACCAAAATGCGCAATTTCCAACTTTCCAGTAAACGAAGCTAGAGAGACGTCACGGACGAGACAAATAGAGAAGCACACGACGAAATATTCGCGTCGAGAAGCACGCCCTCGACGATAAGAAAATGCATCGCACCTAATCGCCTGGTACGAGACGGTGAGCTTGGAAATATGAAATATAAACAAAAACAAACGGTAGAAAATTGCATATTGTAGATGCACGTAGTCTTGGTCTTTCTTAAGAAAAATATAAAGGTTCTTTCTCATTAATTAGATTAGGGGTGGGTTGATCTTAATGATTTTTGTGTGGATTATTGTGAAGATGTAAAAATCTATGGGTTTCAAGTTAAATTCTATGATCTATACAATCGCCCAGTAAACACACATACAGATGATATATAACAAAGATGTTGCAGAGATACTAACAATTTGCAGACATAATGCCATCAAAAGTATGCATTTACAAATAGCAGCATATCATTCAAGATGATACCTGAAGGATAAGAATGGAACGAACTGTACAAATCCGTTAAACTCTTCGCAAATACTGCTAACATGTCATCTCGGCTATTTATTTAAACTTGAATAGTTTATGCAAGCAATAGTTATGTAATATGACTTGCTGCTATTTATTACGTTTTTTCACAAATAAAAGTTTTCATTTGTTCGCAAGTCAGAATTACCGCAATAAAGTCCAGATGATATTTTCAATAAACATGAGTGAAGTACAAAATAAAAGTGAAGTAAGACGTTAAACGTGAATTATATCGAGAGTCGAATGCACCAGGCGAAATATGAAATCCCAAACGAATGTAGCGCGCTGCACTTATTGCAAAAACAGGAGTCTGACAAATGCATCCTTTCTATAGATTGTTCCCACTGTTGTTAGATATGCGTGGGGATGTTACTATATATACATTCGACGAATATCTTCTGGAATATTGCGTCTTCTGCGACACTCGTTATTAGGAAGTTGCTTCTACGCGTTTTGACAATACTATTGCATTTACTGCGACGACCGCGAGGACTTGCGATACGTGGAAGTCCTTAGGGAAATCTATAAACAATTTATTGTTTCAGCGGAAAGCCATATAAAATAGGAAATGTAACAATTAACAAGAAGCAGTTTCAGGTTTATGACTTAAGTGATAAGTGTGGGGATAGATATCTCAGACAAAATTTTGTCCTTTTCGAAAATGGTACTGTACAATTCTTGTATTTTATCTTCATTGAGCAAGAAGCATCATCAACGGTAAATAAAGTAGAAGATCTTCATTCATGTCCAAATCCCACTTGACCGAATTTCGAATTGCCGCCTAAATTTAAGTTGGCAATATTGATATTTGTTACTAAGTTTTGTTCGTTGGCTTGTTGTGTTTATTGCAAGGATTTTATAAGATCCCTGGTTTATTTCTAATAAACCTGTCCAAAATGCTGTCATGCCCGATTTGCGTGCTCTCCAGTCGCCAGTTTTATAGCTGTTGAAACAGACTGTGAAACGGGGAGAAACAACAAAAGGACATTCTTGTTTCTCCTTATTTCGTTACCAATATTCTTGGCAATATCAGCTAGAACGTTTGCTTGTTACTTATCTAGAAAAATTTCCTACAAATTTTATCCAACTGCTGCATTCAAATTTTGGTCTTATAGGGTTCGGACCTTAATGAAGATCCTGTATATCACAGAAACGAAAATATTTATCTTGAATTAATTAGGTTCTTTTCAACATAATCCAAATTATCACCTATTCATAGTATATAACCAACATTTTACCCTCGAGCAAATACGAATATCCTAAAATCAGTTGTCTTCAGTACTCGCACTCGTACGCGCGTATTTGCAGAGAACATTAATCGTAACTTTATTATCCAGTAGAAGTCGAAGCCGAAGTTGTGCTCCTGTTCCGAAATTATTTGTGCCGTTATTGTGCTGCTAACTTTTCAGTCAACATTCATTGAGTTGTTGTCTTGCAGTGAGTTGCCACGAGTAACACGGCTTCCAGGTATATGTTTTTGCGGTGGTAGAGTGGAAATGTCACATTTACACAATGGCTTTCAATTTCACCCAAGATGAATATAACTCGCATCGTTCCGAAAAGTTGTTGTTTATTTTCGTAACTCTTGCATTATATAATATTGGCAAATAAACAACAATCAATAGCAATTATACCAATTGCACATCGCACGTACCTAACAGAATGGATATTTAGACAATCGAATGCACCAACAAGTTATTGCATTGTTGCCAGTTGGCATTCAAATATGTAATTTTGAGATTGGTTGAGAATGATTTATGAGCGTTGCGTATAAGTATTTTACGGAGATGCATGATGCATTTTAGTACTTAATCAAGTTATCCTACGGTCATGTTTCGGCTTGAGAAACTACACACATGAATATTTCATTATTGAGAGACAAAATTCCCAGTTTTGGGTTGGTATTTAGGTCATCCAGGCGCAGGAATATTTTATATTATAGATAATTGCATAAAAATCAATTGAATTTTTAGATGTATTGAAGTGGAAAAGTGAAAACGATAGCCTAATTTTAATTCGGTAAACGCGTCCATAAAATAGATGTATAACGGACAATCAGCGGACATGAAAACTATTGATATAGCATATACATTATTCGCATTTTATATCTCTAATAGATAAAGACTACTTATTTTCGGAAGCAAAGTCTTCGCTTTGTTCGGTTTGTAGCTTGCTTTTCAGTCATCAGTCCAGCTAAACGCAATTATTTATTTCCTATCGTCCTTGTAACCACTTCTTCCGGCTAAATTTCTTTTATTCGCCATCGAGCTGCTGCGGTCTTTTTACAGAAAGTTCATGCGAGCTTAAATGTTCCGCCTGCACGTACCTCCATGTGCGCGAGTGCAATTTTCCAAAACGAATTATCCACACAAACGCAGCAGCTTTCTGTTCGCTATGTGCGGGCAGACATCTGCAGCAGGTAGAAATAGCGGCGATTTTTCTGGATTTTCCATTTTGTATCCTATCTAGCAATCGTTGCTGCCGCGAACCTAGGGCCGCATTCGAACGAGTGTATCTGAGCTAGAAGCAGCATTAACCTCTTTTTTTATCAACGGAGAACGAAGAGAAATGAACTGGATGGCAAAAAGTAATGTCGAATTTTAAAAATGTTGTACTAGTCAAAAAGTAGGGTTATCGATGCTAAAGTACAAATATCTTTGAATCTAGGGACTAAATCATGTAATGTTTGTGAATATAATCTAGATCTCACTACAAACTTGGGTATTTTAGATGATACATTTATTTTATCGAACAGGTCATCGGGCTCATTTATCCGATCAAAATAGGTTTCTAAAAGATTAAAATAATTCAAAAAAGAATTAAACTGGTGATAGAAATCATCTATAAATATATCACTCCAGCTGTCGCTCAATACATTTCGTAAATGCATCTTAGTATGTCTGAATCTTTAATTTCCATCATGACTCGCAGACGAAATCAAAATTACGCTGCCTACAACCAGCCAACCACAATAAAAAAAAAACTATGTTTAGTATTTGAGATCAACAAGGAATAAATAATCTGAGCAGCAAACAAAACGCAACAAATTTATATCAAGCGAACAAGACGATATAGACAAGATTAACGCATATAGCAAATAGAGATTTTAATTTCGACACAAAAGCCTTGTTTCCTTTATCCTTCAAGATGCTCCAGCCTCTAGCTTTCTCAAATAAAAGAACGTCTTGACAATGGTCGTTCACATCGTCCTTTCTTCACTATTTCTCTCTTTGTGGTTTCTGTCGCATATTCGGATCGGTCCTATTTGATATGTCTATTGAACTGACATCAGGCCGTAGGCACATAAAGCCCATGTGCCACTTACATGTATCCCTACATTGCTGCCTCGACCACATAACTCCACGTAGTGCATCCTTGAGCTCAGGTCTAGATTCCGTCTCAAATTATCAACAAATGACACCGATAGTCTCGTATTGTAATGTGTTTACCAAATCGAAACACCTTAATAATTTAAACAATATCATGACTCCTGAACTTTATGTCATGATCTGATTCATTCGAGTGTACAGATCCTGACGCATCATATTCCAATTCAATCATCTCTATGCCAAACCGCTGTACACACGTCGGATTCAGATTACGTCGTTTTGTGGTCGGACGAATCTCCGAACGCGATCAAACAAGCCCTATGGGTCAATGATTCGAGGGAGTCTCCAGTGTACAAGTGTATGGCCCATCATTAGTATTATCATCACTCGCTTCGATCAATATTGAAGGATGCGGCGACATGCAGCAGCTGCTGTCTTCGCCGAGAGTGCATCTAACTAGGCCAATACTTTCGCAAACCCTAGAATTCCCTCAATTCCCAAAACACATGTTCCCGAAGACTGAGACAAGACCCGCAGCGAAGTTTTATCCTTTGCTGTTGCCTTCGTCGTCAATTTAATACAATTACGCGCAACATTTCGGACAATTAGAGATGCCGCTACAGGTCAAAGATATACCAATAGTATCAGGGTCGGATAACCCTTAAACTCGAAGTCACATAATGTTAATCATTAACCTCTTGAACGGAAACTTTTACTAGAGCACAAGTAACAATTGTGAAGGGATATTACTATAGTTTATATTCAGAATACGCAAAACCACTGGATACGCGGATTTCTATTATTTCTTGAGAATAATTTGAGATCGGTTCATATGCATAAATGATAGCGAATTATGCAGAAAACAAAATTTCAATGCATTCATTACGTGTAAACTTTTATAGAATCGTTGCTGTCACGCTCGAGGAAACCTCAATGCTCTTAATCGCTGTCCTAATGAGACTATTATCTCAATCCCCATTTTAACTTCATTACAAAATGGAGACAGACCGCGAGTGAATGAAAAATGAGGAGTGCCACTGCGAAAGAAAAAGAAGTGGGCTTTTTGTGCGCCTCTTGTGGCGTGTTCTCTCCTTTTACTTATCACTTAGTCGGACTGGGTGCAAGGTGAATGAGATAATTCACTTTCGTAGGTGACGTGCTGGTTGTAATAATAATAAATTGAGGTAATTTTAACTTGGGGAGCAAGTCCTTAAAAAATATTCAGCTTTTTTAATTTGTTTGTGATTGTACATCTGGGATTTTACGTAAATATTTATACAAAAATATAATAATTAATTTACCTGCTGCTATAACTTTTAATGAAATGATGATATTATCAAAATTTCCCCTAACGTTGAGTTTTGAAATATTTTATCGCTGTTGTCATCACTCCTGATTATGTGCCTTGTTAGACTCTGAATGGAGAAAGTATATGACAGCAAATGACACTATCATTAAAGATGGCTTCAGTGCCATCTTTAGGCATGCGCACTATGGGCATAGGCCGGAGGCACCACCTAAAAGAGGTGAGGATTGAACTAGAAGGTTTCACCACCGGGTACAAGCTTTGTCTTTAATAGCCACTGTGTAGCGGCGCATTTGAGAAGTTGCCCTGAGCCCACTGTATTGCTAAGACAGCCCTAGATGGCTTTAATTATTCGTAGAAAATACGTGCAATTTAATAATCATTGTATCAAGATACATATGATATTGCTTAAAACTCCCAAACATCAAACACTGAAATATCTCTTTATCTACGGTCAAGCAATTTTACATCTACGTATATATCAAATGCCTCAAAGGATATTATCATAGGTGATTTGGGCAACAAGATGAAAAACATAAAGAATTTTATTCCCTTTGAAGTCGTCCCCGAGAATAATACATTTTTTTCAATCAAAATTTAAGCCTTTTCACTCACTTTCCGCCTTTTTCACATCACCACTTATTTTTGAAGCATGTGCAAGCATTTTATCCGTCCTTTTGAAAATTTAAAACAACCCAGTAGGTCACGTATGTCGCACGGTCATCTACAGGTTGTAACAAACCGTTCAATAGAGTACATTGTTAATACCAGAGAACTTGATCAAACTTACGACCAACCTACCGCACAGTTAATAGAAGCGAAGATGAAGTATTTTCGAATTCCATTTCTCGCATTCCTTATTACATAGTAAGCTCAGTATTTGCTCAGTCAGTATAAACATCGGAATACATAAGTGAACATCCCTCCTATTTCCATTCATCCTTCGTTCAGAATTGCAAATTTAGCATGTTTTTTGCACGCGTTAGATCCATCTATACTCTTCACCTAGTTCGCCTTATGACTTCTTGTTGAACATCTTCAACACACTTTATGACATCCACGAGCAAGAAACTCGCTTCGATAGCTGTTAGCATGCAAATTCATATAAGATCTGTTTATTCAAATTGAATGCATTTAATTATTGAATTAATTAAATTATAAGCGAAATTAAATTGGCAATTTGCTTGCATACTATTTCAACGACGTTGAAATGCTTTTTGTATTTGCATTCATTACTGAAGACAAAAGCAAGCGTTAAATCATAATTATAACGCGTTTTTCTTTTTAATTTTCTTAATACTTGAAATCATCTAAGTGTTGTAGCAAATCCCATGTAGCTGGAATGAAAAATTTGTTCGGAGGTATTGCCATATTTCGCGATGTCGCGTTCTCTCTGAATCGCATTTTTGAGATGTTTTTTTTCAACGAATATTCTACGTCTTTATTTGTCTACACTTTCGCAATTTGAGTGATGTAAGGAAGATGCCAAGAATACCTATACAAATATTATATTATAAATAAATATATAAAGTAGCGTATCCCGAATTGTTTATTTTATGATTCAATTTGCAGTAACAAGGTTCGCTTTCAACACATTTTATTCGATTTTCTTGTTTTATATATTCTGAGTGCTAGATAAATAAAGTAAATGAAATTAAGTCTTGCGCATTTATAATAATTGTGTACAATTGTAAAGAAAGGAATAACAATATTTTTGGAATTAATTAAAACATTTTGTCATACATTAAATATGATTATTATTACTGTATTTTCTTGTTGTTCGGGAAATGAAAAACAAAGAAATATATTTGTCATATAAATACCAAGATTGTTAAAGATTTCAAACAATTAAATGCTTCTTTAATTGTATTTGCTTTTTGGACTGCAGCCACATTTAATGTTATAATTTATATTTTTAATTTAATTTGTCGACTATCATAGAGAAACAACGATGAGTTCTGTAGAGAACGATATAGTTGCCTTTCACTATATATGCTAGAAAGGCAATTAAAAAAATGCAATTTTCTTTTGTTTGTAATATTTTATGGCAACATTCATTTACCCGACGAAGTGTTTCTGCGGGGGGTTCGGATTGAAACGGGCAGCAAGGAATAGGTGAGGTCGTATTGTCGCGTATGTTTTAAGTAAAGGTTAGCAATATAAGGTCATGAGTAAATGGGACAACAATTTGCTTTAGGCTCGTGACTAATTATGGTCAGGGTATTTGATATTTTTACAAAATGCGAAAAGTTCATTATTAGGCGATAAATAATATACGCCCGTAGCGTGGCCGAAATTGCGATTTTTGCCTTGAACTCGAACTATAAGCCGCTAAAGTTAAAGTACATTTTAAAGAATTTCTAAATTAATTTTAAAGTAAAACAATAGTTTTTGACAGCTAAAAAATTACGCAAAAAAAAAATGAAAAAAAAGCTCAATTTGCATGATCACAATCAGTCATGGAGTTTCCTATACCAGTTTGGAGGTAAATGAGCCTCTTAAGAAAATTGGCATACACAATATCGCTGCTTAAGTCACCGCCGGCCCTGATATTACGGCATGTTGTTTATTATATTTTTCTATTCTTAAACTTAAAAAAGAGAATAAAAACTTTTCAGAAAAATGTTAGCCAGGTACACAACTATTTAAGTATATAATATTTCTTCATTCATGCACCACACTGTGAATATAACTTCTATTTCCATAGAGAGTTTGTTAGGATGTCCCAACAAGAAATTCAAAACTCATAAATTGAGCCCGTCAATAAAACGCTTGCAGCCATTCTTAAAAATATCACCATTTAAGTTATTCACGTCGAGCGAATGACGCAATTAACGTTTATTAACTTATTGCGCCAGCCGAACAAAGTGTCAGTCCGAAATATTCGATTATCAACATTATTAAGATTAATGACAGCCGCGTTATTAGTTTCGTAGTACAAGCACGAACAACGCGAGCTTCGGCTTCGGGAGATGCACAATGTACAGGTATTTAGCATAACAAAGCTTATTACCACGCTGCGTGCGTTAAACAGCCGCATCGCGCGTGCTAAAGCGTGCGTTGCACAAAACCTACTACAGCCGCGCATAACTGTTCACTTCTTCGCGTTTATAATCATTTCGAAGTAAGCAATTAAAAATGTTGTATTTAACATCGTCATCGCTCGCGGTGCGACGAAGGAATCGTCGCGATGGCGATGACTTGAAATTAATTAGTTGACTACATTAAAACGTTTAACGTGCTACTTGGACTCACGCAGTAGGCGCTAAGCTTAAGCTTAAGCTTGGCTGTCAGAATGTCAGATAGACAAGCGAAATACCGGTATCTGCAGAGAATAACAAACCGCATTTACATAATAATGCATGGCTTTATATATGCAATTTATTTGGCGGAAGTGCGCGAGCTTCAAAAGTTGGATTTGCAATGCATTTTAATGAAAGTTTAACGTAGCTTCCTTTAGTTCTTCGGATGAAGAGTGCAGAATATTTGTGGCCAGAAAACAGACCATTGCGGTACTGGTATGGGAATAGTAAGTATTTTGTGCTATAAGTATGGGAAGCAATATATTCTAGGACCTATGTTCGATATTGGTGGGTAAACCGGAGGTTAGATATTTAACCAGCAGTAGCAGTACTGTAATAGCTTACTTTTTTGTTGCAAGTACGCATGGGAAATTATATTTTGAACAAGTTGCGGAAATAATTTACTTGCGTTCTATGTTAAAACATTTCTGGAATATTATATGTTGGAGTGAATCAAACCGCATTTACATAATAATGCTTGACTTTGTAGTCGCAATTTATATGACGGAAGTCTGCCAGCTCCAAAAGCCAAGATTTCAATGCAAAGTTTCCATATTAAGCGTGCCATGCACTGGGAATAACTTAATTTTGACTGAAAGTTGTATACAAATATTTACAAATATATTCCATGACATGAAACGACTGCAAACTTGTTAGCACCAGTCAAGCACATGTTTCATTTTTAATTAGACAAGATATTAACATATTAATTAAACTCTTTACTTTGAAAGTCGTCGCCGCTGTGCAGATATTTAACATTGAATTTGCCATGATGCTACGCAAATACCTCTAATCGGAGCAACAAAAATTGAAAACAGTGCCGTCTTTAGTCATGAGCACTATGGGCAAAGCACCACGGAAGAGAGGTACCGTCAGGACCGGTATCAAATTGAATAAAATATGTATATGCAGCGGCAGAGGCGGTTTGATAGAACCAAGAAGGCCGAACATCATGGCATCGCCACATTTGAAGATGCTTTCTAATCTAATGTAAAAAAGTATTAGAGGCGATTGTGGGACACCACACTTACCTTATGCCTAGGGCCCACTGTGTTGCTAAGACGGCACTACCAGCACTGCTAATGTAAGTGTCCAGCGTACATTGCGTTTGACGACAATAAACAAATTGTCTGTGCTAGCTGCTGCGCTCTTAAGTCTACTAGCCGCAGCACGTTTGGTCTTCGGCGCAGCACGACTGAGACCCGAGGCTGGCAACGTACGCAACTTTGCAACTATCCCAGTCTTTCTTTTACTTGATGCAAATATCACATCTCTGTTGCTGAGGGGTATTAGAAATTGGTGTCGGGCAGGGAGTTAAATAGGATGTCTTAAGACTCCATTGCTGCTAGTTGGTTTACGCTGAGTGGTTAAGAAATTTGCAACAACTCCCAGGGCGTGCTCCAAAATTCGTTATCAATTTACTGTCCGGAAGGTGCTGCCCTCGGTAGGTTTGCAGAGAACTATTTTTACTACTTCCCGACGGTAAGTGCCATATTCAACGCAAAATTAGAAACTTGTAGTTGTGTGTTCTTAAACTTGGAGCTACTAAATATTGATAAAATGCCGAGTTTTATAATCATAGTTTACTTGTACAAGGTTCTATTGTCTCAGCGGTTCGAATGCAGAAATACCAGTAAAGTTACAAATGTGACGATAATATCATAGATTAATTAACGATTTGAGATATTTATTCTTGTTATCAGATATTAGTAGAAACTAAATTAAATTTTGCATCACTTGATACTAAACTCGATTATTTTGGTGCATGGATTACCGAGTAACGAGCATTTTTTTAAATTTATCACCGCGTTTTCAGTCAGCTGTCGTATCAGTTTCTAGCGCAGAACGTAACATCAGCTGGCAGCACATCTCAAAATTTGTGCACATAATTTCTTCAAGAGATTGTTGTCCTCATGCTGCTGTATGTCACTCAATTATTAATTATAGTATGCGATTCTAAAATCTTTTTCACATCAAGGAATCAGTACATTTTCTAGAACTGCAATCGATTTGTTTGCCGTCCGTCGCATTGTAAACACACAGCAGGAACATAACAATAACCACAAAACTCACTCAAAATATTATCTTCTCGTAAACCTAATAATTTCCTTCAAGTCCTGTGATATACGCTAATTTATAATGGTAATTTTACTAATTGGTCTTTGAAAAACTGTTAAGCAATGACGTTTAACACCCGAATTGGTATACTTTTATATTCTTTAATACTAACATCATATTGCACAATCAATGTTATTGTCCATCGTCAGCTGACTTGTTTGGCAACGCGCTGCCGTGCAAGGCTCGAGTTTCGGCCGCACAGGCCTGCTGGACATTCGAGCGTGGCACGGTTCTTACTTTTGCTACTATCCCAATCATTTTTCTACTTGCTGCGTATATTATTTCTCTGTTGCTGAGAAGTAATAGAAATTGGTGTTGGGCAAGAATCAAAAGAGGTTGACTTAAGACTCCATTGTTGTGAGTTGGTTTACGCTGTGTGGTTAAGAAATTTGCAATAACTCCCAGGGCGTGTTCCAAGATTCATTATCAATTTATTGTCCGGAAGGTGCTGACCTCAGCAGGTTTGCAAAGAACTACTTTAACTACTTCCCGACGGCAAGTACAACTTTCAG
>JARJDU010046783.1:0-11378 GCA_030264695.1 Lissagria laeviuscula
TTAATCGAAATTGCCTCCTTTGCTCACCAATCAATACGCTTGATTCGTTTTATCACGTACGACGTGTGTGGGTGTGCCAATAACTTTGAACGGTTAGGATAAACAAACAAGCTCGTTGAAGACATGACATTTGAAAAATTTGAAGAAGAAATTTAAAGTAGTAAACACTTCTAAATCGCTGCAATGTCTCTTTACAACTACTACAATTGCAATAAAACTAACATGCAAATGGCGGTATACACGGCAACGACTGCCGTAGTGTTGTAAGCGCATTCAAAAGTGGCCTAAATAGAATAAAATTAAACATTCGTTTAATAATAAATGAGATATTGCCAATCAGTTTTAATTCATTGCATTGATTTCTTACGGTGTGCAACTGTTATTATAACAACATATTTATTACTTTAATAATTTGTAGAGGCTACGTTTTCAGTGAAAGAATCAGCAACAGTTGTTGTTTCTGGTTATTGCATTAATATTTTTCAAAAAATGTACAGATTTTGGGTACTGGCATTAATAATATTGCTTGTATCGTTTTATTTTTCATGGGTATATAGGTTATTATTGCGTAGAAATTCCCAAAAAGGGGCAAGAACCAAATATCATAACGGCAGCTGCGTGGCTCGCGTTACGGATATATGGGAAGTTTTAATTAAAAAACGCATTCATTTTCCCTAACTGTGGAAAGTATGAAGTATGAGTATTTCACGCGTGGTGTCATACGGTACTCGTTAGGTTTTTGTTTTTGTTGTTGTTACTGTTACTCTTGTTTTGATCGAATTCTCATTGACCGAATCCCCAGGCCAGTAGGTAAGTAAAAACTAGGAATATTTTTTATCTCGTAATTATTGAAATAAAATTATATTCAAATAATTTGCGTAGCGCTGTTTGCAAATAGCAGAAGATTTTCAATTTAAAAGCAGTTTCAAGAAAGCAAACACAAGCAAATGGCATAGAGCACGCATGAAATTGGGTCGGTCCATACGGTACGCGCTTAGGGTAGGTTCGCATTCACCCCCTTGTACTACTATTCGTCTCGTACTCATATAATGTCCCTTCGAAGCTGTACGCATAAGCAAGCTCGCATCCAATCTATAAATCCACGAATGCATTCGTGCATCGTGCTCGGATAAAGATGCATTTGTATACCCACATACACAACAGCGTATCCTCAACCCCGAAGATTTCAATGCTGTTTGTTCTACTATTGCTATTTCTTTTCCATAGAAATGATAACTAAATTATTATTATTATTATTACCTTCTTTTCGGTGAGTTTCTCACATCGTCGTTGCTTGCAAATCTGATGACTTTTGTCGTTTCTACACGGCGCACAATCACCACAATTGTCTTTTCGTTGACAACCGATACATTCACCGCAACGTTTGCGTTTCTTCTTCACCTGCTTATCGACACAGCCGCCGTTCATATCATCCATGTCCATTGAATTCGCGCTCATCGAATGGTGCTTGTAACCAGCCGTGCTGGAAACGGCAGCAACCTGGCCAGAATTTTCGTTGCCAATTTCCATATTACTGGAAGCACCGTCGCTCTCAGCCGAGCTCTCCAAACTCGACGCACGCATTTTCCTACGTTCTTTCTTCCTGAAATCGCTCCGCGTTGGCGATCCAATAGTGGAAACATTAATACCATTGATCTTCTTATCCAGTCCATTATACAACCCCGTGTTATCAATAATAGTAGACATGGGATTTTGGAATTGCGTCGGATGTAAAGTGACCGCATGCGATTGCAATTTCATATTGGGATCTGGATGCAGCGTGAGTTTAAAGTCCGGTTCAGTTTTGACTACTGTAACTACCGTTGGTGCTGCACTTATGTTCTGGATTATTGTACCATTTTGCGTGGGGAATCCCGTGGGATGTGTGTAGAGTTGTATATGCCGTTCATCTAGGAACTGCTGTTGTATGGAGGGTATTTCTCGCGCTTGAATTGGAGCTGGTACGAGTGGATAATTCCGGGCGTTTAACGTGTGGAAATTCGGAGCGACAGTGCCGAGCGTTGTTAAATTTGGACTAGATACGCTGGGCGATACAGGTGTGAGCGTGGTCAAAGTGGGTTCACTTGTGGTAACGGGATCGTTGAATGATTGGAATTGTGACTGAAAAGAAGGAAGCTTCGACACGCCATTTTGTGCAAATGCGTCGGCGAAAGTCGCGTGAGCATCGATAGGTTTCGATTCCCATGGACGATACTGAGCTTGCGATACAATGATACCATTTTCGACGCGGTCCAGTAAACGCGTCTCATGGTAATACTCCCATTGGGGCATGTCCAAGATCCGTGATTCGGTGAAATTAAACCCAGTGCTCGCGTCCATTTCGACTGCGAATGACGAAAACGGTGGGAGATGTGATCCTGGCTGGTCGGACGATGATTGCGCTGGGTATGACGGAGCCAGGGTATACCCAGAGCTCATGGACTCCGGGTCCCGGCTAAGGGTTTCACTCATTCTGTCATCGCATTTTCATTTCAAACGATGTTCCATTTCATTACAATCCAATTTCTGCTTTGATTGGAGAATTATTTCTTTCTTCTTTGGTTTCAGTGTGTAGTTACGGTTTAGGGCAATGCAATGGCATTTATTGTCATTATGGCTAAAAACTGTTTGTCCTGATAGAAAATCTCTGAGATACGTTGGTTTAGCTATTTTATTCTTAATTACTTGAGGAAGATTTTTCAGCCTTGATTTGTACTTGACAGATTTTGTACTATCGGTGATGCAATTAATGTGAATTCATATATGCATATGTTATATTATCTTTGTGTGAAGAGATTAATTACTCGTAGTATAAAAATAATTGGCGTCGTATTTTTTGGAATTATTAGGTAGTTGTTTGCAGTATTCTAGGTTTATAAAAATATCTGTAACAAAGAAAACATGAATGAATTAGAAACTGTTTTTTTGTTGTTATGACAAATGGAAAATGTTTGAAATTTTCCAATTGGGTATCTGGGATAATGAAAACCCAACAATTTCCGCTTTGTGACAATTGGGATTTCGCGTGTGTTGTATTTTTTTTTGCTTGTATTTTCGCGAATAATGCTCATAGTATAACGGGTCACGGTCGTTATAACGCGTGCGCTTCTCCTGCTCCCTCGGTCGATCATGAAAAGCAGGACTGAGTCACCACCGCTTCGTGGTGGTGGTGGCGGTGGACAAATCGAAACAACGCGAAAGTTGCAGCACGCACATAAATACACCGATCGCAAAAAAAAAAGGAAAACAATAACAAGCACCAACAATTGATAAAAATGGCACCGTGCAAAAGCATACACAATGACAAGAACTTTTTTTTTTGCCGTAAAGCCATTTTTTGACTAACTTTACCGATTTATCACCTACAAACACGTGTAAAATATTTCCACTAACAACGAACAACAATTAACAGCATTCCATTTCATGATAAATTTATTTGAAAATAAAATGAATTTTGTTAGAAGCGCCTTCAACACAAATATATAAACAATAAACAAACGCGCGCGCAAAACGGACGCAACACCAACCGCCAAAAACGTTCATTCAACAACCGACCAAAACTTTTTTATATATTAAATAATTAAAATGATTATATTACACAGATGAAAACTAACGTGGATTGCACGAGGACGATGATCCTTTGTTTAAGTTTAAAATGACATTTTACAAGCACGCAATCGAAGAATAAATGAATGATTATAGAATATAGATATATAAGAAGACACTAACCATCTGAATTTTGTGTTGTTTGTTAGTTTAAAATTGTTTAGTCACTAAATATGTTCCTGTTTCTGAAGGGAAACACAACACCAAAAAGCCACGCACACACAGCACTCTCCTAAACACGCACGTACTGACTGAAAGGACGACTGACGCGCTCGTACGCACGATACCCAACCATTCGTACTCGCACCAATTCTTTGCAGCTTTCAGTGTTCGCGCTTCGCATCTGCCGCGCTTTGCACCAATCAGAGAATGCAATGAAATCGGTTGCAATCGTGTCCCTCCGGTGTTCCGGAGAGCTTCCGTAAAGCTCGCTGCTCGCGAGCACGCTCTCGCTCACCACGTGTGTGCCGTGTTCAAGCTCAAGAGAACGCTATTTCGCTCTTCGCATAGGCGAGGACTATGCGTTTTCTGTCTGTTACTACTAAACTTGTGTCACATTGAATTCACTTTCGGTTTCGCTTTCGCATGCTGCTAGCTAGCTAACGCCAATACTATTCTCTTCTAATTGTTCTACTTTAGGTAATGAATAGACAAAAGTTGATGGTATATATTTGTTACTATTTGCTAGGGATTTTAATGCTGGTAATTTTTGTTTTTGTAGATTTTCTCAGTCAATTTTGACATAAATATTGTCTGCGATAGGTTTTCTTTCAATATTGTTAAATTATTTAAGATGTATGATGGAAATAAAAGCAAATCCTTTGAGGAACGAACAATAAAGAAGCATTTTGTTATCAATTTCATTTTATGTTTTAGGATCTTCCACTAAACTGACTTCAATATTAAATTACAGTAAAGAAGTTCAAATACCGCAAATGCAATAAAATTTAGGAAGAAAGCCAGGAAGTGGAAGTTCAATCGATAATATCCAAGGATTTCAGGATTGAACATTATGAGATTTTCTAACCGTTCAGTTTGTAACAATAATTGCCAAGAAATAGCAATGACGTCGTATTCTCGAAAAACCATTACGCAAGCGCAACACGAGTTTATCATCAAAATTAATAATTTAAACAACATTTACATATAACAATAAAAATAACCGTTTTATATTAATATCTATGAAATATTCTTTAAAGGAACAGCTGATTGCAAACAATTGTTATCGACGCGTGGACCATTGTCAGGGACATCTTTAGATTTAGCTATTATGATAGAAAACGAATTCAATGCAAGATAAGGCGAACGGTTATAGGTAGAAGTCGATGTATGATGGCTAGTCGTTTGTTTTCGTTGTTTTCTTCTGACAGTGATTTGTGAAGTACGTAAATACGGTAACGTACCTTATTCAACTGAACGATGGAACTGAGCTGAGCTTTGCAATACCAGCAGTTATGTGGCCAGCCCATGCTATCCATGCTTGAATCGACAATAAAGAGGCATAAGCGATACAAAACACCTAGGTACCAGCTGGCCGAACAGTAAAGTGAGGTACCACAATGTTCATAAAGATGTTTTTGGCGCGTGGCGTGCGCCAAGATCAATCGCCCAGGTGCGAAAGCTAATCTGTACTTTCGTAACGATTTTCTCTTGCATATGTAGGTACTTTTTACTTGTTTATCTTTACATTAACATGTGCAGTATGTAATATTGCTGATAATATAACAAATGTTCTTGAATAAATATGATTAGGGTTGAATTTATTGTAAAAAGGATATGAATAAACGCAAAAAAGAGATATATTGACGTTTTAGTTGCTTCTTTGATTATTGATTGTTATTTTTATGATCATTAGTCTTATATTCATAGAGACAGTCTTGATTTAACCTTTAAAGCTGTTAAAGTATTTGCATTCTGCACATAAAATGTCACAATTCACAACCTGCGTAAGTATAATTATTCACTCATTTTATAACAAGCAAAATATTTTTAATTTTAATAGTTTGCACATTTTAGAATGCACTATTAGAATTAATATTATTAATACAAAAAAAGAAACAATAAACAAAATTAGTATTTGAATATATAATCTAATTTATAAACACATAGCGACGTCTATAAGCAATGCACCAAACAAATATTTTGATAACAATTATGTTACAAAAAATTAACAATAAAAACAATAGTAGGCATAATGTAATCAATTAGATTCTGTATGAATTATTTATTTTTCAAATTTAATCAATTTCCGGTTGCTTCAGAATATGAAGAAACGTCGTTAAGTCATTTGTCAAAACATCTACACATACACTACCTACTAGTTAAATCTCTTTCAATATTTTTAAAGATAAATGAAAGTATTTCCTACGTAATAAAAATCAAAAGAAGTTGTAACTAAGTAGTTCTTTACAATGACTCAAGAACTAATAGATAAATTAGCAGAAGATCTAGAAAAGCAAGAATTAGAGGTAAGAATATCATCCATTTCTAGGTTATGCATTGTATTCTTTTCATAAACATTCATATTCTTTACCATTTGATTATTACTCTTTTAATAATTATCTTATTGAAGGCTACCAATGGAGCAACACCCCAAGTATATCAGAAACTTCTTGCTATTTATTTATATCAGAATGATTTGTAAGTTATTGTTTATTAGCAATTCATTAAATGATTACATTTATTTATAGATTTATTGTATACACATAATTACATACTTTTAGATGCAATGCAAAATATTTATGGAAAAGAGTACCAGCAAGTGTAAAAACATCGACTCCTGAATTAGGCCAAATATGGGCAGTAGGACAACATATGTGGAAGCGAGAGTTTTCATTAGTTTATAATGCTCTGAATTCAGTGAGCTGGTCTGAAACTGTAGCTGATATAATGAAGCATGTTCAAGAAAAAGTACGTTTACGCGCCGTGGATCTCATTTCAAGTGCATATTCCTCAATTTCTCTTGAGACTGTTGCACTAATGACAGGATTAACTGCTGATGTTGCTGCAAATGCTTGTATCGAAAAGGGATGGCAGGTTGAAGCTGATTCCAGAATGGTTCTACCAGTGAGACCAAACAATGAACCTAGTGGACATATTTCTAGTGAAGATCAACTTTATAAACTTACAGATTTTGTTTCATTTCTTGAAAATTAATGTTTCATTATCTGAAAGATAATTTTGTATATTATGTTTTTTGATATCATAAGTATATAATAAGATTAATAAAGTAATTGTGAAAATTGATTCTTAAATTATGTCGATTTATAATTTATTTTAAATATTTCTGTTTTTTAATTCAAAAATAATCATAATAATCTTTACATAACCTAAAATTATTTCAAAACGTGCATTTTGAGTTCAATCTAACAATAAACTAAGAAAGATGAAAATAAAACGTTACAAGAAAGTTAAAGGCCGTTTAAATTTTTACATCAACAATTTCGGTTTTCGTCAGCCATACCAGCTCCTTATAGATGGAACATTTTGCCTAGCTGCATTAAAAGTAACACATTTCGAATTCTCTTTGATAATCATGACATAATCATAACATTTCAAATCCTTTCTTATTTTAGAACCAAGTTAACATTGCTGATAACATACCTGCATACCTTCAAGGAGAACTGAAACTTTTAACAACTCAATGTGCTCTGATTGAAGCAGAACAACTTGGTCCGAAAGTATCAGGTGCCCTGACTATATTAAAACAATACTCTTTACATAAATGTGGACATGAAGGCAAACCAATAGCAGGATCCAAATGTTTTCAGTCAATGGTTGGCAAAAATAATGAAAAACATTATATAATAGCAAGCCAAGATCGAGATCTTCAAGAAACTTTGAGAAAAGTACCAGGAGTCCCTTTAATTTTTTTGGTTTCTAAAGCTCCAGTTCTTGATCAACCATCAAAAGCTTCTAATGATTTCATGCAAGCTAAATTAAGTGGGTTATCACTTGAAGAAAAGGCCAAAATTGATGAAATGAAACACCAAAGTGGAATACCAGTGGAGTCAACTGCACCATCAAAGAAGAAGAAGAAGAAGAAGGGTGCTAATCCACTTTCTTGTTTAAAGAAGAAGAAAAAACCAATGCTTGAAAGTAGTACATTTAAGGGTAAAGTTGTAAGTAATAAACCACATAAAAATAGGAAAAGAGTTAGAATACCACAACATGTTAAAGAAACACTTTATAGTAATGTACAGAAAGTTGTTGCAGGTGATAGTAAATAATTTGATAATAAAATATTTTTAATATAAATAATAATTGAACTAAGTTTAACTGTAAATAGATGCTATTTCGATTATGTTTTACAGTTAAATTCATGCATCTTTATTAGAACAAGTTTTGTTTTCTTTAATTTAATTTTTCAAAATTCAATGAATAATCAGGAAGTCGCTAGACGAAACAGAATCAGCAGTGATTAATACTTTATTTGGTTATAACAAAAACACACTGTAAAGAAACTATAAACAACAATCTTACTCAAATTAAGTGCCTATGTCGACGACATTGTAATATGTAATTAATAGAACTGAAAACACTGTAGTGGAAGTTCTCAGAGATTCGAAATATATGAGAACAAGGCAAGAAGTATGAATTTCTCACGAGCAGTTTGAAGGTGTACCTAACTTTGCATATCTAGGGGCACACCTGAATGAACAGATCAAACCAGAAGACGAAAGTTGCACTGAGAATCATGAAGGGCAACATTTGTCTTTTCCCGAGCAGACGTCCAGTAGCGTAACAACGGTTGTCAGCGCCTGGGGTTTGAGCGCCTCGACGAATTCTCTAGCCTCCTCCTCCCGCCCAAAAAAATGACATTTCTCAATTCAAACAGGCAGAAGATAACTGGCGAATTTTTCTATCACGCCCAAGAATAAAATGTTATTTCTAAAGTTAATATATAATTATTGATTTGGCACTCCCTGGGTGCTGCGCCCGGGAACAGATGTCTCCCTTAGTCTTCCCTCCTCTTAGTTACGCCCTGCAGACGTCTTATAAACTCAAAGCTTCTGACCAGGAACAGCAAACTAAGACTTTAGAAGGCAATCATTGGGCAAGTGTGGTCACCTACGGGAGTGAAACTAGGACACCAAAAAGAGGAGAACGCAATGAAAATTTTCGAAAGGAAAATTATACGCAAAATCTCAGTTCGACATAAAATGAGGACGGAAGATGGCGTATAAAAATGAATAGTGAACAGAGTCGATGAATCAAAGAAGTCTTTTTTGTAAAATTTATTAAAGCACAGAGATTGAGCTGCTTCGGAGACGTACCTAGAACGGGCAATGATAGAAGTATCAAAATAATTACTGAATGACCGCGCAAAAATGGAGGGTTTGTTACCCTGTTGCTACCGGTCGGTTAAGGTTGTGGAGGAAGCCGAAACACACGCAGGGTTGTAACGCTCGAGGAGAAAGATAATTAATGAGTAGGCATGTTCCACAGCTAAATAATTGTAATTCGGTGGAAAATATTTTCCAGAAAAACGAGAAATATGGTTGGGGAACAACAGCTAGGATCTTTGAAATCAGCGCCGTCTTTGCAACATAGTGCACTCAGGGCAAGAGTTAAGGTGCTCCCCTCGCTCCTAATATATAGCAGCGGAATTCTCTCAGCTGAACTCCCCAGAAATAAAATTTCTTTATCACCGTATATCTGGTATCACACCCGTTAATCCACACAGACCATAATGCGACAAACAACCTGATGGTGTTCCTCTTACGAGGTGGGCTTTGCCCATAGTGCCCTTGCCTAAAGACGGCATTTTCCAGAAACGAGGGTCCGCCGGCTGCTCCCACTGAAGGAATGGGTGGCATTTGGACGTGGAAAAGATAAGTTAAGCTAGCTATAATATTTTTCTTTATAATTGAGAAACTATTTAGGTAAATTATTATCGTTCGTTTGTCGAGTTTATGAAAACAAGTTAAACAAATTAGGTAATAGTGAATATTCATTGTATTTATTAATAATAATGGTTGTTATAATTATAGGAATCACACTGTGTTTACACAGACTTGAAACTACAATAAATATTTCAGTAACTGCTACAATAATAATGTATATATGTATAGGTATATTACAAGTTGTATTATTATGAATGATACATTTATCCTAATTACTTCAGCATCTTACAATATTTTATTTTCGCTTCAATAATGTATTATTTCATTAGAAATTATGTATTCGAAACCATCAATCAATGTTTACAATTTCAATCTTCTCATATGGTGAATCTTGATTTACACTGTCTACAATTCTGATTCTACCGATAATTAAATCGAAACGTGTCTATCAGCATATTTGCATATTTTAATTCATTCTATCATAAAGCCGAAATGATAACATTTACATATACATCTTGACAATTTATTTACTTCTTACATATGGGTAATAAATAAAATTATTTTTTTATTGGGAAATGATTTTAATAAAATTATCCTGTTCGTCATTCAGATGTGTTTCCTATTATCTGAAAGACCATCATTCATTTGTTTATAAAATCTACAATTAAAATTCACTTAGATAATTTATGATTTTATCGTATAGTTATGTACATATTGTTACAATATTATGTTATTTCAAATTGCGGGTTATATTCGCACCAAAAATTATATATAAATATCACGTAAATGCTATATACTCTTAGTTTAAGGTATATATTAGGTAAATGGATACAAATTAGTTATGAAAATTGCACATTGAATATGTATATCATCTCATAATATAATATAAATAAATCGTTTCATTTAAATAAACAAAATATGAACTAAATAACAAAACAAGAACATGATTTATTTTAAAGAAGTAAATAATTCACAATTAAACAATTATTTCTTAAGATATGTAACTAAATATTTGGCAGTCTTCTAAGTTAGTATTGTCAATGTAAATCAATTCGCAATTCATTAAAATCTTAATGAATTAATATAAATAATTTATGAAATGTTTGCTTATGAGGAGCAAAACTATTCCGTGTTAGAGCCCATTTCTTACTTTAATAAATTCATAAATGTAAATACAAGTTGTCAGGACGAATTCTCTAGCAACCCGCCCAACAGGTAAACCATAACTGGCGAGAATTCTCTTAGCCCCACCCCCAGAGTTTCCGGCCCGAAATGTTTAGTTACGCCTCTGTGTAAATACCTGTATTGTTTGTTTCTACAAATGAAAATAACTTTTAGATTTAATCAAATCTACTATTTTTAGCTTTGTTTACAGACTTAACTACAAGATGTTACCACAATAAAACACAAAAATTAATCTTTAGTTGAGCATGAATTTTAAAAATTTTTGATTAGCTGTTCAGCGCCGCCTTAGCAACACAGTGGGCCTTGTGGGCAGACAACAACACACAACACACGCTAGCGGAATTCTCGATTTCTCTCTGTACCCACCCCTCTCTTCTAATGCACCTATCGGCTCGTTAGGCACCCGATGCGGACTGTCCCAGATCAAACCGCCTCGGTCAATGCACATAAATATTTAATTTAAGTGTTGCCCTTCTTACGTAGTGCCCCCGGCCTTTTCCTATAGTGCCCATGCTTTAAAATGGCACTGTAGCTGGTGTCAAAGTAAAAAATTTCGCTCTTTTTTTTAGTGTGGTAGTTTGTATAAACGAACCACCCAGCTAACACACATACGATGGCGGCCGGGAAGGCCAACGATTTATGACCGATCCTGAAACGTTTGCCCAACGTCGAAAAAAGATAAAAGGCCAAAACAAAAATGCGGATGCGGATGATGAATGAAGATTGACGCAAGTTTTCTTA
>JARJDU010046829.1:0-13028 GCA_030264695.1 Lissagria laeviuscula
AAATGCGCCTTGTTACTGAAGATTTCTTTTTCCCAAAAACTCACCATCAAACTTGTTGCCTTTCCAAAACCAACTGCTTCAACGAGCCGGTCAGATCTCGGATAAACAAACCAAAACATTAAATTAACAACAATATATTTGTATATAGATGTACATATAAACGTCAAAATTATAAATAAAATTACAAAAAGAGTAGAATGATTACATATATCTTCTCTATGAATATTTAACAGGCAAAAAGAACATGGGATGCAATTGCGGTGCAACCTCTATATTCCGTTGCTGACAACCAGGATAATTCACCTCGGACGGTTTATACTTAGAGAAATCGTCATTTTGATGAACAATACTTTCTTCTGCCCTATTGAAATTATATGTAATTGCAAATTCTTTAGGAAACATCATTACGCAGGTGTAGTCCGCTGTTCTGTGCTCCCGTTTACGCATAGCAAAATGCCCATTTATGACACCATTTTTTGGACCGTAAATGCCTCGGATCGTACCTTTCTTTAGCGGTGCTTTAAGCTTCGAACTGAAATTGGCATAAAATGGATCTTCTCCCGTTGAACTTGATTTTCCAAATATTGGTGTCGAGGTGCGATCGATTGGATCCTAGAATTAATAAATACCAACAATTAGTAAATAAATTACCATCTTATTAAATTGTTATATGGATAGATTGTTGATTTTTAGCAATAGCTGATTTAACTTACATATAATTCCTTAGCAAGTTCCATTGGGAGAAGATATTTTTACCAGAATATCGACGTGTGTGGGTGAACTATCTGGGTTGAAATGAAAACACAAGCCCAATAACACCATATTTAAATTGAATAACCACACCCACTAAGGGTAATTTTAATAAGTTTCCGAAAATTAAACAATATTCCTAGTACCCTTTATAGTTGCATTAAGAATGGTTGAAAGACTGAAGATGTTGCATTAACATAATACCCAGAGGTAAAAATTTTGACCTGAGAACAAGCAAATATAATTAAGTACCTAAATTCCTGATTTCTGGAAAATGGTATTATATAATTCTGGTATGCGCCGATAAATGTTACCAATTTCAACAAATGTGGAGTTTTATTAATTTGGATTTATTTCTTGACATGATTATTTACTTAATTTTCATACTTTAATCTGGAATTAATGATTGATTCTTAAATAATAAGCCTTAAATCATCAACTTCTCAAAGTTTTGCTTACAACCAGTTTGCGCTTGTAAGCAACTTGGTCGAAAAATCTGCTAATTCAAATTACAGTGAATCCTCGCTTAACGAAAACATCGCCCAACGAGCAATTAGCATAACTAGCAAAAATTATTAAAAGAAAAAATGAGCCGCTTAACGAGCAATGTTTCGCATAAAAAATTACGTGGAAAAGCTGGAAGCATGAGAAACTGTTGCATCGTTACATTAAAAAGCATCATCCTACTAATGCTGCGTTTTTTAAGTAATTTTCTAGTAAAAAAGAATTAAGTATTCTTTTGTTGAAAACTTCTATTAATAAGTATTTTTCAGCATGGAACGCAATATCGTATTTTATATTAATTTATACACTAAAACGAGAGTTTCGCATTTCAAGTAAAACTCTGAAACGAATTATGCTCGTTATGCGAGGTTTCACTGTATTGTTCAGCAATTCATAGTACGTAACCAAAATTTCCCAAATATATGACAGCTGACAGTTTGCTTATTTTTCCAATCATTCCATTCACTTAGATTTCGCGCTATCCTCGATAATTTCACACAAAAGATTCAGGACAATACTAGAATAGTCAGATATATGTGAAACATGGCTAGTTCATCAAAGTAGGTAAATGATGTTTGTTTAATTAGAATAATAATTCGATCTTCCATAGGTACAATGCAAACACAGTTTGTTGTCCATCACATCCAGAAGCATCTCTAATTGAGGATTATAGAGCTGGTGATCAGATATGTTCAGAATGTGGCTTAGTAGTTGGAGATAGGTAAAATACCTACATAATATCAAAGAGTACATATACATTTTAATGCATTTTGAATACTTGTAGAGTAATTGATGTTGGTTCAGAATGGAGGACATTTAGTAATGAAAAATCAGGGGTTGATCCATCTCGTGTTGGTGGCCCAGAAAATCCATTACTTGGAGGCTCAGATTTAACCACAATGATTGGTCCAGGTAGAGGTGATGCCTCTTTTGATTCATTTGGTGTATCCAGATATCAGAATCGTAGGACAATGTCTAGTTCAGACAGAGCTCTTGTAAATGCCTTCAAAGAAATCGGATCTATGGCAGATAGGATAAACTTACCAAGAACAATTGTTGATAGATCAAATAATCTGTTTAAGCAAGTTCACGATGGCCGCAATTTGAAGGGGCGTTCAAATGATGCTATTGCCTCAGCATGTTTATATATTGCTTGTAGACAAGAAGGTGTGCCTCGAACATTTAAAGAAATCTGTGCTGTTAGTAAGATCAGTAAGAAAGAAATTGGACGATGTTTTAAACTGATATTAAAGGCGTTAGAAACGTCTGTGGACTTAATTACAACAGGAGATTTTATGTCACGATTTTGTTCGAATTTGGGATTGCCGAATATGGTTCAGCGAGCTGCTACACATATTGCTAGGAAGGCGGTGGAATTGGATATTGTGCCAGGTCGTTCGCCAATATCTGTTGCAGCAGCGGCAATTTATATGGCCTCACAGGTACAATTCATTAATATTTTGTAGATGTGAAAATATGTCATAGTGTACAGTGCACATAGGGAGGTAAGTACCTGTTAACTCCCGAAGTGCACTCAACGTTTTTTCGCCCATCTCTTTTATTATTACATTTACCTCCCACTTTTTATGGAAGAAAGTACGTCTATTCAAGATGTTAATGTATGTATGTATTTTTAGGCATCGGAAGATAAAAGAAGTCAAAAGGAAATCGGAGATATTGCTGGGGCTGCGGATGTCACAATTCGTCAATCATACAAACTTATGTATCCTCATGCAGCGCAACTATTCCCACCAGACTTTAAATTCGCAACATCGATTGAACAATTACCACAAATGTAACTAATTCTTACAAAGGAAGCTCCAGATATCGATCAGTAACTCGGATTACCGATAAAACTTCAATGACTGTACATAATTTTAAATGGTATTTAATTTTTGTTTAGTAATAGTTTTTTAGAGAATACCTACCTAAATATGAATTCCATATACTATTACAACAAATCTTGTTAGATGTTATACATACATAGTTTTAAAGAAATGAAAACAGAATGTAGAATAGTTTGGAATATTTTTGCAACGTTTATATTTAAGGCAAGAGAACACTCGCAAATTAATATCAAGTTTAAATAATTTCAATATGTAAAAAGAATGAAGGTATTATACACGATTATTGAGCAGAACTAGGTCCAGGCTGTGGTTCAATGGTCGTTGATGAGTTTCCCAATAATTGATTTATCTCAGCAACCGTTTCCAAATCGATTACTTCATCAAATTCTGTTTCATGCGGAGAAGAGTTGTGTTCCGCTTCTACTGTAGTAAATTAAAACTAATTTTACATCTCTAAATTAAATAAAATTATTATATTTGTTATATTCTTATTAAGTGTAAGGACATTTGTACACATATTGTATAACGTTGTTACAAAAAATATTTTTTTTATTTAAAAATGAGGAAAAACTTACCATCAGATTCTTCTGATTCTGAACTGCTGCTACTGCTACTCATATCGACATCATTTTTAGTTGTAGGTGGTGGTCTCATTTGTCGCATTTCCTGTGATATGGAATCACTTAAATATTTATTTACAATTTCTCGACATTGATCGGCAAATCCATTTGGTAACCATCCATGTTTCCAATCGCAGGTGGAACTTGGTAATACCGCAGGTAATCTGGCTAACATATTTTCGATTTCTGGTAGTTTTACATCGCAGTACTGAAATTAAAATATTATATATATTTAAAAGCAGCCGGAGCCGGGTTTTATAAACTTTTTGGTGTGGGGACTCCATAAGCTATATTTTTCCAGCTTTGGACCATTATATTTAAGATTAAAAAAATGTTATATAAATAAAGAGTGAAAACTGACATAACTTTAAAAATTAGTACAAAGAAAATCCTTAAAATGCCCATTTACCTCCAAACTGGTATAGAAAACTCCATGTTAGCGCCGTGACTGTTTGTGATCACACAAATTGAACTTTTTTGCGTAATTTTATAGCTGTCAAAAAACAAAGCCCCTATCGTTTTACTTTTTCAAACCGGAAATATTTTAAAATTAATTTACAAAATCTCGAAAAACGTATTTATTACATTTATTACATTAGCGGCTAATATATCGAATTGAAGGCAAATTCGGCCACGCTTGGGCGTACATTATTTATCGCTTAATAATATTCTTTTCGAATATTGTTAAAATATCAAATACCCTGGCCATAATCAGTCACGAGCGGAAAACAAATTTTTGTCCCATATCGTCATCGAAATCCAACCAACCTTGCATTGCTGTCCTTTATTTAAAACATACGCGGCAATATATATATAATATTTATTCAAAAGTAATACGTGCGTTATCTGCGCCTCTTAGAAATCACTCAAGTATCTTAAGCCGCTGGTCTGGCAAGTTTAACATCAGTAAAAGTCCTTATAAAAAAAAAATCATGCCTTTCGGAAACGATTACACTGAATCGTAATTTATAGTCAAAATGTAAAATATTTACATCAATTATTTCCTCTCAACTTTTTTAAATCAATTATTTCACAAGTCTCAACAATGTGATTATTATCATCAGTGGCCTAATACACTAGGTGAGCCTAGGCCTACCAACTTTCTCCCCGTCCGACCGGGTGTCGCTGGTTTTAAAACTTAGTTCCTGACCACGGGACTAAACAATATTTCAACCTAAATTATAATAGCAATATTTGTTGCAGTATTTCCGTTGCGCATAAAAGAGTCGAAAGCTACTGTGGAGGAATGAAGAAACAATTCAGAATGACAACCACATCCAGCATAAAGCCACAAGAAGTAAATATCATTTCATCTAATGAAGAGAGAGTTGAGTCTAGCCCCGGTCGACCAACATTTATTTAAGAGCCGTAATAAGAATACCATCTTTGGGCCTAAATCTAGCTTACTCCCAGTTCAAAGCATAGACTAAACATCTAATCTCTGCTAAAACTATATTAAGCTTAAGAGGCTTATTTACCCGATGAACTGTTTCGCCGGGAGTCCGGGTTGTAGCGGGGAGCAAGGAAGAGGGGAGGTCGAATGCGTATTGCCGCACATGGTTAAAGTAAAGAACAGCAGTACGAAGGTCGTTTGAATGCTTCGCCTTGTAGCAATACAAGTTTGGATTTCGATGACTATGGCATATAATAAGGGTATTAATCTGTGACTATGGCATGAGCCAATAGGAAAAAAAATTGCATTTCGGCTTGTGACTGATAAAGCTCAACGGAGAGAGAAAAGTGGAACAGCCAAGCAAATTCTTCATACACAACCAGTGGGCAGACCAAGACTGATAAAACAACTGGCAGCAGAAAATAGACGAATGTAAGACGATAGTAATGGCCGCAAAATACCTCTGAGGGACGCGAGGACAAGAAAGAAAAAGAAGAATTCTAGAGAGAGTTTGAAATATCTGATACAAGAAATAAAACAATAAGTAAATCAAGGCGAATTTGTGATTACTATAACGAAATACAATTAGGGTATCAGAATTCACTATAATCAAACCAAAATAGTTTACTATGAAAAAAATTGCTTCTTACCTCCTATGTGTTTATAATATTTATATATATAATCTTCCATAGAATACTTATTGTAAATAATTTCTAATATTTCAATAAAAGAATAAACCTTTAATACTGATAATAACCAACTGTTCACCTTTTACCTGAGATTTAAATGATAGTTTGCATTTTTAAACTTATAACATATTATTGAATATTACCTGACCTAATCCGATATATCGAAATTAATGATTTTAGGAATAAATTTATGATCAAATGTATTAAATATAAACGTACCTGTAGAAAAACTTGTCTTGCTGATGGCAAAAGTCCAGGTCGTAATCGAAACGAATTCTCCGAAATGGTGGGAGGTATTTTCGCTTTGGTTTCAATCAATGCATTTCGCAAGCTGAATTTCGATTGCTTTGCAAAATTATCAATTTTATAGGAAAATCGTTTAGTTTTAATATTAATTTTACAACCACCTAAAATCCATAAATAGTCAATAGATAAATTATTTAAGCTGGAATACATTTTGATATGAAATACCTTTGCTAGGAACTCTATAATCAAAAGTTTGTAGTAGTTTGGAGGATGGATCTGCCTTAGGATCGTATCCAAATCGAACCCACATAATACGCCAAGGACCAGAGACGTAATGATATGCAACAGTTGGCAAAATAAATTTCATTTGTTCAGAAGTAGCCCCAGTATAATAAAAAACGGCATTTCGAGACCAAATGGGTCGATCTTCAAAGAGCTAAAATAAATATGTGAAATACACATGAAAACCATATTAATGACATTGCTTTTACTTCTAAAGACCTGTTTGACTTTATCTATTAGATCGTTGGTAAATCCTTTCTTTTGTAACAGTTCCATTGATTGGGAATTTGGTTTTATTGGTATGTCATCTTCAAATCTACATAGCATAGTAGTTCGAGTGAATTTATTCGATTCCTTTCTCATCATCTTTTGTTGCAGTTGTTGTTCTTTAAACTTATCTGAGTATTTCTGTGTGAAACATCCTTCATAAAACTTGCTACGTTCAAATTGTAAATGATTGCCATATAAGTTTAATTTAGAAAACTGATATGGAACAAAGTAAAGTGGCATTGAATATGCACTTGGAGTGCTAAAAAAAAATATAAACGCACATATTATATTTGAAATAGAAAGGTAATATTACACACTTCATCCAATTCGGATCTGGTATATGTTCAGGAATAATATCATTATAGATATAAACAAGCTCTTTCTCCACCATCTCAGCCTTCTCAGATACTAAAGGTAAATATTGGAAATCACATAACTCTGAAATACACCAGTAATATAAAACATGATTTATTATAGATTTAGATTTATATTACTTACTGTTGAATTTTAAATTGACAGCTGTAAGCCCAACAACATCATAGTCTAATACTTCTTTACTAACAATTTTACCATTTTCAAAGCCTTTCCTTGTTTTTACTTTCAATAAGATATGAGGTTTGGTGTCCCGTTCACTGAACACTGCCTTGCTTTGTAAATTATTTGGACGAAATGAAAGTTCTAAATGTTTTTTCTGATTCCCTGTGACCTAATAAATATTCACATTATTACTTATTGTAAAAATATAATGAATAAGATTTATACACTCTCAATATTTTTAATTCCACCAAGAGTTTCAAGTGCTTTATTAACATTTTTAACAAATCCTGGGTATTGTACATTAACAAGTTTAGATTTGCCTTCAATAAAATTTGTAAGTTTTGTAGTTGGATTAACAGCACTTATTGAATTTGATTCCATACTCTTTTGTTAATATAAGATCAAGTACTTAAAGAAAATCTATATCGATCTTTATTAATAAACAATTCCACGTTTTATTTATTAATTTCTATGGAGTAACTTTCATATACAAAACCGTAAACCATGAACCACATTAAACTGAATAATTGTAAGGTTAGAATATCTTGGCGGGAAATAAAAAAGCTATTAAACTGATTTAATGAAAACTTTCTTTATTGCATAATTGATTTAAATAAACTGATTTTAAAATGCTTTGTTTTGTTACTGTACTATTTAAAATTGATTTGTATTAAGATTTAAAAAAAAACAATGTTTTTCAAGACAAAGTTTATTTAAAAAGTTTTCTATTTTCGAAATAGAAACACACATTAAACAGAATTACAAGTAACTGGAGATTTTAAGATTAAAATTAAATTTGTGTTTTAATTGTTGTGTTCTAATAATATTAAATATAAAAATAAATTAATTTATAGAATATTTAGTTTTGATTTAAATTAAATAGTTTCGATAGTTTATCTGGTTAGCTCTCAAATGTAGTCTTCCCAAACTACAGTAGATTTTTGTTTGATTTAAAATGTTGCAAATTTTATTTTGCATTCTTAAAAATTTCTAAACAAACAAAATTGATTTACCAAAATTTCATTTAATCATAATATCATCCATTTTTTATTGTAAAATGTCTATATTTAAAATCAATTTGAATAAATAAATTGTTGAAAAAATGTAACCCCAAAATGTGGTCTTTCCAAATTGCATTATTTTTAATTTTATTTTTGTATGCATTTCATTTTAAAATATCAATAGAAAAATGATTTATATACAAACAAATATTATATAGTTTGAATAATTTTTATATAAATTATATATATTCATACATCATTGATAAATCATATAAATGTTAATATCGGAATGTTATTATTCTACCTTTTCTAGTGAGAATTTCTAAATATAAATACGTTTTTAGTTTTGTTTTACTACAATCACCAAAACAGGATAAGAATAATCCTGATATATGTAAAATTGTGCTCTGTACAAGAGTTAAATACATACTAAATTAGCTAATAAATTACTGGTTAATAAAAGCACACCTATTTGGCATGTTGAATATCTCTTAGACCTGCACTGCTAACCTTTGACAAATATTATCCACCCTTACTTTCATTAATTCAAAAACATCGGTTGCAAGATCCTCTACATTAGTAAATTTACATTTTTGAAAGTTAAATATATCAGCAAGAAAACCCATAACCTGATCTTTGAAGAAAGCACAAGTTTCCTTCAAGGATTCATCAGGTCCGAGAAATCCCCATGCGAGTAAAGGGGATAACTGTTCACTAATATTATAAAAATGCGCCATGAAACCAGTAGGAAAGCGTAGCATCCTTCGCTTTGCTTTGAGCACCGACCACACTGCAGTGGTAAGTGCAGTTTCTTTAAATCCATTTGATAGCCAACGATTCTGCACGACGGCTGTAACGGACGAGGGTGGTGATTCCAAATCCTCGAAAGCATCCATTAGTATGTAATCTAGCACAACGTCGTAAAATGTCAACGCCTTTACTCCCTTACTACTCAGCTCTTCTTCCATGTCCCTCCAGTTAGACGATTCTTGAACGTATCGTAACATTTCTTCATAACCAATTAGAAAATCTTTAGGATCTCTATCAGCGTAAAGCAGTAAATCGGCGAGAATTTGGCGTCCTGAGTCAACGAACCAATTGTAATTGGCGACTTCCTTGAGCATGTGTTGAAATGCTAATCGTAAGCAATGCAACTTAGAGAGGAATTCCCCATCTGTACCGCATTTTACCAATTCGGTGCGGAGAGTCCTGCATGGTATGCCGCCATTTTCAAGCTGCCGTAATGCAGCTTGGTATAATGGCAATGACTCTAAATCCGGAAATAGTTCGGTGAATTCTTCGAATTCTCTTAAATCAGCCACCTAAAACCCAAACACAATAGAAATCGAATGATTATAAAATACGAAGAGAAGTGTACGTACCTGATCCTGTGCCGATGCAAAACTTTCAGCTCCAGATAGATCAGCATCCAAGCCATGTTCATCGCCGCTGTGTTTATCTTTACTGCCTGGTCGGAACAGCACAGAGCGTTCGTCAAGAAACAAAACTTCCGAATTCTCTTGTAATTCGAGCGCACCGTCGAGGAGATGCTGAAGGTCTCGACAGAAGCCAGCTTCCTCTGATCCCAATACAGCCAATGGCCCTCCTCCACCTTCCGATGATCGATAAACTGCTAATGCATCTTCCCAATAATTTATACATGTCTCGAGGGCTTCCATTCCTGCAACCAGATCAAGGTTTACTTAAAGGGGACAGATTTTTGGAATTTACAACGGCGGTAACGGTTTCTTGTTGCCACCCTTTGTCGTTTTTGCTGACTCATACAATGCTTACTAATAATACATATAAGAAACATGTATCAGGTATCAAGCAATGTTTTGAAGAAAAGTTTCGTCATTTCAACATGAAACCAGGGCGAGCGAATTCGCCGCCCAAAAACTATTTTGAGAGACAGAGCGCCACCTTGGCACTACTTTTGTACTAAAGGTATTCTAAATTCAACGAAAATTGCAAATTTAATTTTCAACTAGTAAGTGCGAAGTATATGGAAAATAAACTATTTTGACTGACGGCTCTGATATAATCAATTATGGAGGTATACCCAGTGGCGGTGAGAGCTAAAAAAAGGTCGAAGACTGATGGAGATTCATGTCCTACCAAAATTAATGAAAATGCATCTACTTCGGTCCACCCGGTGACGGGTGAGGTAGCAAAAAAAGAAGTCGACAATCCTAAAAATGTCAAAGATACAAAATTGTAAAGAGATTTGTGTCAAAAAATAATTAGCCCTGGCACTATTTTATTTAGCACAACGCCACTTCATAAAATATACGCTTTACACCAAGTTTTGTTTCAAATGACACCGACAATCAGTTTGAAGAAACCACGCGGTAGCCTACGATGCAAGAAATTGACGTACAATCTGCCCATCAGCATTGTGAATGACCCTTGGGTGTAGCTTTTAATGCAGGGCGGCTAATCCAATCTCTCCCATTAAAAAAAATCTAATCTTGTATGAGCCCTTGCTGTGTGTGTGGTTTTGAGTTGTCGTGCATAAGGCCGCATTTACTAATAGGCAAACTTGGTAGTTACCCAGGTCCCCGTGTCTATGAGAACCCCATCAGGTCCTTTAGCCAATGATAAATTTAAAAAACACGATTTGTAGAACATGTTATGAATATAAAACCCAACACGTAACATTTGCCTAGCGCCCCAATAAAAGTTAACCAGATCCTAGTCGCCCAAATTCAAGAGCCCTGATCTTGTTCGTCAAATCACGACTTATATTTGATAAGAGTGTCCCATGAGTGAGGTAGTCAAAATGAATCATCTTGCAATGTTGGGCATCGTGTTTTACCCATCTGGTTTATTCAACTTGATTGCATCCCACGACAAATATGTCAATGTGGGTGGCGACTAACGTCAAAAAATAGTGCTAGGTGTTCGAGAAGTTTTTTAGGTGTGAAAAACAAATGACAAGCACCATTTATAATTTTAGACAATTTTATACAAGTGAGGTACAGTATGCATTAAGATATAATGTATGTCAACAATTCGACGATTTTATTATTGTTATTATTATTATTCCATTAGTGAGAGTACAATCATTAGGTAATTGACCGCATTTAAAGTAACGCTTGCGTTAATGTTATATTTTTAACGACATGCCCGAACTGTGTCAGCCATCCCAACGACAAGTAAAAAACGTGCCGAAATATCATTATCGCCAATAAAAAAAGCTTCTCCTACTATTATTGAATGAGTGCATGTAGGTGCTTGAAATAAAAATCGCGTAATATGCCGGCCGGTCGGGCTAAATGGATGGTCAATTTTCGCGATTAGTGCGGGTTGCGTCGCAACAGTTGCAGCTCGATGTAATGCTGAATGAATACGCAGTAGGTGCGATTATATTTTGCAATTGGTTACTTCCTAATATAACGGCGGTCAAATTTGTACCGCATTACGTTTTATTATAGTTAATATCGGGGTCTAAAGGTTGCCCCAAATCTAGCGCAACGATAAAGCTTGTTTTGCGGTTTGTGCGGATCTGCTAATCTATTATCTATTGGCGTGCTCCAAGCCACATTTGCACACTAGTTGTCTAGCTTCCACCGAAAAACTATTTGCAATCTTGCCAGGTTGCTAGCGGTATGCTGTTGGGACGCGCGCCAGCTCGGCACAGAGCGGCAAGAGCCTCGACAAGAGCGGTGGCGCTCACAGAGCCGTACGAAGGTCGATTACTACATTTGATTAAATCGAAAGATGCATGTAATAGATACCCGAATGTACTAATCAACTTTCATACAGCTCTGTGTGCTACCGCTTGAGCTAGTGTGCAAAGCTATACATAAGCATGCTGCTAGCTTATAGCGTCGACCTCGCCGCTCGTTGAGGGTCTGCTGTAGCGAGCTGGCGCGCATCGCACAGGATACCGCTTGCAACTTTGCAAGATTGCAAACAGTTTTTCGGTGGAAGCTAGACAATTAGTGCGCAAATGTGGCTTGGAGCAAGCAACTAGATAATAGAATAGCAGCCCAGCACAACTCGCAAAACAAGCTTTATCGTTGCGATAGATTTGGGGCGGCCTTTAAGCTGAACGTCAAAGGTAACATGTATCTACGCCGTACGATGTATGATTACATATTACATGGTGATTTTCATTCCTTTCCACTGCACACTTGACCTTGTAAACGACTCCGATCTGTCATGAAAATACACCGTTATTGTTGCCTTCCTGAAAGAAGGTTGTATTTTTTAAATTAAATCATTCAACTTGTTCAAATTGATAATGGGAATTTGTTACTAAAATAAACTAAGCAATTTTATTTTATTTAGTTTAATTGAATGATTTCTTTTTTATTCGGGATAAAAATAAGGTATTATTATTAATTGATATATTTCCAACTGAAGAATTCAAAATATCCGCCGCTTGGTATGACTGATAAAATAAAAACTTGATTATTTTCATTTATCTTCTTAATAGAAATAAGAAATATTTAGTTTAGTTTTAGTTTTTGCCCAGATTTGAAGTGGTAATAACAAATTCCGTAATACTAGTTTAATAAGATATTATAATGTTTTTTATATCTAATTTCCGTATTAAAATATTTAACATATACTACGCTATAGTTTGCAATTTGTTCCGCCTTAATTATAAGAATCTCGGTACATAGTTCGGTCAAGCGTAGGTAAATTCACCATTACAATATCTCATTATGAGCAATATAATAAATCAAAAACTATGCGTAATACCAATAAATATTGTTCATAACATCCAGAAAAGTAAAGTTATTATATCATATATACTGAGTATTTTGAAATACCTTCAAAATCTGCTGATAACACTTACCTAACTATTATTGTAAAAATAAATTTACAATACAGAATATGGTATTACAAGTACTGGAAACGTTGGTTTTAAAGACGAT
>JARJDU010046838.1:0-12108 GCA_030264695.1 Lissagria laeviuscula
AAATAGTAGGCCATGTTTGTAAATAGACGAAAACTGAAAGAAAGTTTGAGAGAGTGTAGACCCCCAAGTTTACAAGCACTTACCCACTTGCGCATACCATATTTTCATTAAATTCATGAGTAATTATGGTTTATTGTTATTGGATAAGTGAAAAACTAATAAATGCCACGACAACATATTCTAAAGCAGGACTTGGCGCTGTTGTGCAGCATAGTATCCGCTCTAGATCTACAGAGCGACTGCTTGTTTAGATTCTAGGTTCTTTTCCCAAAAAGTGTTTTTCACGGCAGAAAATTTTAAATCATTTCAAATCGTAGTAAATAAATCAGCACGGATTCTTAGTGTACGTGTAATTAGGAGCAAAAAATGTCTCATAAGTTTTTCTCTACAACCACTTGTTTAAATTCTTCAGCTATTTTCCCAAAATGTGTTTTTGGCGGCTAGAAGATAGAACAATTCTAGTATGGGGAGTCGATGTAGATTTTGAAATATTCTATAGAAGTCGATTTTAAAAAGTTTGGCGACCCCTATTCTAAAGCATTAAAAACCTTATTAAATTGCCTCAAAAATACGTCCTAAACTGATCGCACTAATCTCTAGACTAAGGCTAAGACTGGAATATTTACAATATTTTTCTGTTTTTGCCAATTTAATTAAACATAACACCTAAACTAATGATCATACAAGAAACACATTGCACATGGGCAGATAGCTTATTAGGGATTTAAATTAAGGACAAAACTAAATCACATGTTTTAGCTTTTAATCAGTAATTACTTAAATACAATTAACACAGCAAATTAAAAATATACAATAAGTTCATGTGAAATAATTGATACTTTCAGAAACAAGAACAAATGATGTATTTTGTTTAACCCTTAGTTTTAGCTCTTTGAAGCAAGTTGGAAGGCTCATGCTAACCACAATATTAAAAAGAATATTTTGAGCTTTCCTATGTTATTAATTTATTGTAAATTTTGACCCGTTTTTGAAGCACAAAATAAATATTCATATAATAACTTGATACCTATTTTGAATTGAAATAACATTAACATTATTAATTTATTTGTTGCGCCATAATTATAAATTGACTTGATTAACAAATTGCTTAACTGGAGATCTAGTCAAGTCAAGTCAAGTCAAGTCAAGTCAAGTCAAGTCTGGTCAAGTCAAGTCTGGTCAAGCCATGTCTAGTCAAGTCAAGTGAAGAAAAGTCAATTAAAGTCAAGTCAAGTCAAGTCAAGTCAAGTCAAGTCAAGTCAAGTCAAGTCAAGTCAAGTCAAGTCAATCAAGTCAAGTCCAACATTATCCATTTGAGCTCAAGTCAAAAGAAAATTTCTACTTATCAAGCTACTTGATGAAAATTGAGGACTTGCTATGACTTGAAGCAACCGTGACGAAAGATGCCAATGCATTTCTTTCTTTTTCATATGCAGAACACCTACTCCAACCAGAAGTAAAAGCGAGAAAGATCACGATATGCACCAATAGACAAGCGACTGTGTAGGCGATTAGTGACCCGCCCACCAAGTCAAGACTGGTCATATAAGTCGAGAAAACACTTCTGCCCAAGAAAAATCGAGTTGTCATCATGTGAGTGCTAGGACACACGAATAACGAAGGCAATGCCAGAGCAGTTTCACGTGCGAAAGCAAGGCCTAAGAGGGAAAGCGACCTCCATTAAGACAAGTGTAGAGAAAATTAAACAGTGGGCAAAGAGACAACCGTTATGGCTATGGAAGGATTCTCTGCCAGGTAATTAGGGCAATACCTATATTTTTGGCGAAAACTTGGGAATAGAGGCACAATGCCGTCCGCTCATCACCCTTGACCTTAGTTGCCCAATTATGTTTTACAAAAATAAAAAAAGTAATTCTCACATATTTCTATAAAATTAAAGTTTTGCTATTTGTCTTTGTCCACTTATTTTCATAATTTTGTCCACTCAAGTCAAGTTTTCTTAATTTTAAAATCAAGTAAAGTCAAGTCTGCCATTTTTAATGTGGAATCACGACAAGTCAAAGATTTTATAAAAGCGACAAGCTACTTGACTCGATGAAAACCTAGTCATAACGTGTTTTCGAATTTTAACGTAGCGTTGGCCATCCCTTGCATAGTAATTCCGTAGTTTAATATAACTAGTATATACATAGATGCAACCATGCATATACAAAGACCAAGTTTGCATTAGTTTTTCTTTCCATAATGGCAATAATAATGAAACGAGAGACGCCACACGCACGCCAGAAGGCACGCATGCAAGCGAAGCCTTGTGAATAGTTTTCCCCTGCGTGTATCAAGCGGGCGAGAGAGTCTACGTCTACGCATATTAAACCTCTCTACCATGACACTTTTTCAGCTTTTCCCTGCTCTCCCGCAGGAGGCCATTGTGCGTATAGTTTCTCTGCGCACACATGGCGCATTATTAAAATAACGTTTCATACATTTTTCTTTCTTTTTGGACAACGCTACATTTTGCCCTTCATGTCACTAAACAAGTTCGAAATTAAACCAACCAGATAGATAAAAAAAAATTACACGTGTAGGATAATCCATCATCATTTTACCCTAACTAACAACAGCTTTTATCTCAATTCATCTTGAAGACAGCTTCAGAGATGATCTTCTTTTTTATTAAACTTGACATAGTCACTTTTCTGCTTTTCTTTCTTCCAAGTAGATTTATTTTTGAGGTCAACTCCCTGTATAATAGTAACATCAAGTATTAAATGTACGTATATATCTAAAAATAATAATAGATTGCGTCTGTGGATGATGGAAGCAGTTCCCTTCTATCGCACTCTCTCAACTTCCATTAGCTTTCGAATTATTTGTGTGGAAAGTGTAAAGTCGTAGATGCGCACACATGTCAATGGGATGGCATCAGTATAAGTAAAGCACCTTAAGTCACATCAGCAGTATGCGTACAAAATTTTCGCTGGTAGGTGTTTCCACGCTTTGCCAACTATTTCGATGTTGCCGCCGGCTTGTTTTAATTCTTTTGTCATGCGACGGGAACGACGGCAGTGGCAGCGCGAGCAAACGAGGAAAAGCAAATTGTGTGAGGTGTAAATTTAGAATTCAAATATGCGGAGGTGAATAGAATAGATGTCTCGGGATGCTGCGCGCAGCGGCTGTTCGTTTCGTTTGTTAGCAACATGAAGGAACAACTGCGCGTTGAGACAAGAACAAGAGACACTTAGACCGCAGCATGTGTAAGAAGCATAATTAATGTGATTAACTTCTCGAAGAATGGAAATAGAAATAGAAATGGATACAAGTGCTACCGCTGTTCTGAAACAGTTATAAAAGCTATATAGAAATGCGTTGGATTTATGGATTGTTGAGATAAATATATTGTGGAGCAGCGGCATTGTCTTCTTCATTACTAAAAATAAGGTTTTATGGCGTTTAAAACATGTTTATTTAATCTTAATGGCATTAACTAACCTTTTTATTTTATTTCTCTCTCTCTCACACTTTTACATTTAAAAGCGAATTTTTGATCTGACACATTACTAATGTCATGTCATAACACTTTTTCTACTTATAAAAAGTGAGAATGACTTATTGGCGCAAACCCACAAATTTAAAATTCAGTTCGCACGTTTTTCAATTTTGTTAACAAGATTGTTATATTAATAAAACACATACTCAAATTTACTTACGGGATTTTTATGTTTTAACTTAGCAACCTTAAGTATTTTCTTTTCATTCCCTTAATTAGCTATTACTTTTCACGCCCACATCATCACGCATCTATTAACATCTCAAGACATTTTTTCAGTATCATGATGAGCACTGGGTGCTTGTTCATGCTGCTCTTAAATTCGTATAACTTGGATTATAATTGCGTCGGCTGCTACCACTAAGTAGTCTCTTAATTAGGAAATTAATCATGCTGGGCAGACGCTCCCATAAACACCGACTCGAACTTGTCCCGTTAGAGTTTTTCATATTCACGCGTTCTTCACAACTTCTTTCTCACTGATCTTTTCACGTTTTCTATTCTTTCATCAAATGTAATATAACTAAGAAATAAATTTGTAAAAGTAACAAGAACAGGAAATAAATTAGTTAAAAATTATTTAAAAAAATAAAAGACAAGAAGAAATATGTTTGTAAAGAAGTATAGGAAAGTTAAAGTAAGCAAAATTTTATTTTTGAAAACTTCTTGTCATGTAGTTGAAGCCATTGATCTATTTACGGATGACAAGGAATTGGCGAAAATTGTATACAGAAATCGTGCGGTGGGTAATAGTAGAGAAGAAAGTTCAAAGTTCCAGGTTCTGGGAACTCGCTGATTCGATAACTAAATATATAATAAAAGAAGGAACACGCGGGCGGAGTATAACCAACACGTCATGTAAATAAACAGGAGTCAATCAGTGATCAATCAACAAGCCTTTATATTATTTCAGTTTGGCGAATCCAAAGAAAATGGAATAACTAGAAAGTGTAACGAATGTAAATTATTCCTCTTTTTTATGGTTCCTGGAGTATTTAAAATGAATACTCAACTAGGTGAGATTTTGATATATAAAAAACTTGGAAAAAGTTTCGTTAAAACTCAGTCATGAATTATTAATTAAATATTTACGCAGTTAAACGAAATTTCAATTTAATTGAGTTTAAGAGTGTCTAACTTCTTCATGCGACAGGTTTATTAATTTATTAATGTATGGGATTTTACCTTGCCTTTTTTTTTAATTTGGAAGATGTCACTTCATGTAGACTTACCTGAAAAAAAATTCAAAGAAATTAATACTTTTAATACTCAATAAAATCGTTTAAAATGTATATATATAAAGTATAGAAATAATTTGTATTTAAAGCGTAGGATAAAAATGCATATATAATGTAAATGTAGTATGTAAAGATAATAATTAAATAATTTATCATTAGTGCGCATTAAGGAAAAGAAAAAAAAACGTAGACTGCTTGCCCTTTTTTCAATTAAGCTATTGTATCCGTATTGTCAGATAATAACATCGTCGACGACGCCGACGCCGCAATAATCATTATAAAGCAATTTAACTGAATTGCTTTCCAATACATCTTCTAGTAGACGACGCAAATACTTGTAAATATAAATTGTAAGACACATTTTACTAACCACTCGGCATGATGACAAAGATCTAATCAATTAGACTCTCGCTATTTATTTAACCACTTCTAGCATTATAACAGAAAAAAAAAGAAATAAAGCTTAAAATCGGACAAAGGTTATTTTATCTCAAGTAAACTAGACCATGGAACTCATAGGGTGAGTTCCTCCTATCGAAATTATTATTGAAAAGGATAGTCGTCCATTAATTACATTTGTCATAATATATATAATTTCGGTTTTTGACGACGCTTCCGCTAGTCTCGGTGGTCTTGTAGCATAGATTTGCATATTACAGAGATAGGATGCAAGCTCATCGCCCAACCCTCTTTCTTATTCAGAAATTGGGGATGGCCTGAAGAGTGCGAGATCTAATTTTTTCCGCCGCGGCTTGAACCCGGGTCGACTGCGCTTACCACAACGCCACGCACTCCTGCCATAATAATTTCGCTTCCAATCACCCGCCCTATTGCATTCACACTTTTGTCAAGGTCACTTAAAATAATGCCACGCTTTGCAAATACATAATGAGTTTCAACTGTTTGAACTTCTTTACTAAAAATATGACAATTTACTGTATTTTATCAAATTATCACTTTTATCAAGAAGATGTCAAAAACACATTATTTTTCTTCTAGAATCTAATGGAGCTAATCACATTCAGCAGATATATGTGGAAAATTTAAATCTCTACTTGATCCCCCCTTTTATTGATAAAAGCATTTAAACTTTTCAGACAAAAAGGTCAAAATCTCAACTTTGAGTTAAAATTGTTGATAACATTTTAGGGATATCGATCAAGTTAAAACATTTTTTTAGCTAAATCTGCATACATTTGTGAATGTTTTAACATTAAAATTGTTGTTATTTCAATCAAAATTACCATAGTTATGATTTTTCTGAAATCATTGTCACATTTACTCAAACTCGATTTCATCAAATTTTTTCTCAAAAACTATTCGAGACCTCAAAATAATATTTTAAATTTATAATTAGATCAATAAATGATACATACGGTAAACAAATTATTAAAATTGGAGATTTTTGCTTTAACTTCGATTCAAATCAAATCAAATATCGATTGCAGTTGATTTCGTTCAATTATGACTACAGCTTATTAAAATTTTTATTATACGATTAATAAATAAATTATATTTATGAACTAAATAAACAAACAGAAAATTTTACGATCTGCCACAAGAAAAAGTTCAAACAGCAATACAGCAGGTCGCAACGCCGGCAATCTTTTTAGGTGAAGCACATTCCGGTTGCTGTATTGTCTTATTTATCCGTTTCATATCCGCTAAGAAGTAATATTACTCCACTACGAATTCGCCCCGCACCCAAACTCTCATTTAAACCTACATCTAAACTCACTTTCATTTCCCTGCTTGCTGCTCCAAACGAAAAACGTAACAAATTTTATGAAGCCATCCTCATTGGAGTTTTACGAGGCGCCGGGCGCTGAACAACCAGACCCAAATTGGATGCAAAGGACGAGAGGGGAATACTACATGCGAGAATGTGCCCTGCTGCTGAGGCGGTAGGCAGCGATTAATAAAGATGAAATGTACGGCATGAAATTCGCTTTTGCATTTTTTTTTATATAACCAAAATCTGCTTATTGTTATTGTTGTTTATGTATAATGTTTGTTAATTTTTTGTAGGTTTTCGAGGGGTATCTTATAAATAAATGATTTAAAATAATTCAAAGTTTAGAAAGAAGTAAAGAAACTCATCCTTTTATTATTTATAGTCTGAGTACTGTTGAATGTCAATAATAAATTCGTCAAATAAAAAGGTCAATCAAATATAATCGAAATTTTTTTAAATTATTTTTTTAAGAAAAGGCAATAATTATAGAAGTCTTATTTTTCTACATAATCACCCTGCTTTGTAATACATTTTTACCACGGAATTGGAGGTTGGTTTGTTCCCGTCATCGAAGAAGAAGAATAGGGACGAGTGTGAAGCTAGTTGGGCAATTAAAAAGAAAACATCTTCAACTGCTATAAAACCACATTGGCAAATCTACCCTTTCACGGTTCCGTGTTTACCATAGGTATAAAACTTTCCCGGAAGGAAAAAAGGTAGAAAATGAAACCCATGATTGTAGTCCCCGTACAACCATCACGGATGCGTTTTCGCAAGTGTTTTTATCGATTTCCATGGAGTGATTTCGATTGATTTCCATTATAACCAACGGATAATCAATAAGGATTACTACTTTTATTTTTTGAATAAATAGATAAACCGCTTACCAATTAAAAAAAAAACTGAACCAACCCATTATAAATGTCACACGACAATGCATGCATAAAGCTGAACGAACGCGACAAAAATTAGAGAAATTTTTCTGAGATGTTCTAGAACATCCCCCATATAACCCAGACCTCTTTCCATGCAATTTTGACATGTTTGGTCCCATCAAAAAGGAAATGAGAGGATAGCATTTGGCGATGATGAGTAGAAACGATCTTTCGGCGATGGCGAGATCAAAAAGCGCCCAATTCGGTAAGAAAAAAATGTGTTAAGTAGTATTGTGAATACTACCACAGTCGCTGGAGTGTTGAACGCAAGGCGTGGTTGGTTATTACTTTTATTGCAATTATTGTAATTTTTTCTACAAACGGGTGCGAAGTGCCTCCTTTGCACACCCATTACCATGCGCAAAGTACGCGCAAACGCAGTAATATATACTAGTATAATATTATCCCACATTGCCAAGTTACACTCGTACTATATGTACACCAGCTCGCGAAACTCACGGCCACCTACAATGTCTTTTTATGCGTTCTCCCATTATCAGCTGTTATCATGGCTTAGTTTTAATTGTGATAGATTAATACAAATGAATTAAATTGTTACAAATTCTAATCGACCGGAGGAAAAGAAGCTTCTGCTGGTTAATATCCAACAATCACCCTGGAATTCTGCACTTACCGCACTTATAACACAAACTACCATTATAGAGTTGTCGACGTGTCAGCGATTTAGAAATTTTTTGCTATCAAATAACCTACAAACTCTTTAAATGACATTTTTCATCTACGAACTCATACGTACGTAAGAAAACGAATCAAACGCATAGATTGATGAGCAAGAACACAATTTCTTCAGTTTTTTTTTTTCTTTCATATGTTTCTATTAATTACAATTAAATGGTAAATATATGGAACCTTTATTCTTTATTCTTGCACCAACCACACGATAACGACAGCGAATAGGAGAAATGAGTTTAAGTGGGATTGAATTGGAATAATTTTCCCTTCTTATGATGCTTATTTCAACTTCCTGCGGCTTTAAACAGCGTTGCTGTAGCATCGCAAAGTGAGACAACTTTTAACCCGAAACTTTAATCAGCATTGTCTTTTTAAAGACGTTAAACACGTCAAAATGTTTCACAAAGTAAGGTGATTATGTATAAAATTAAGATGTTTGATCGACCCTCGTAAGTTAAATTCATTTTATTTTTATCAAACAATTTGTTCATCATTTTCGTCCAATTCATACAAAAACAAAATCCGTATTTATTCAAATTTAATAAAATTAATTTTCAAAACTTGTAATAATGATTAAATTACTTCATAATTATTTTTTTCGTTCTTATACAAAAAAAAAACAAAAAAAAAATTTGAAAATGTGATAATCTCCAATTTTCTTACATCTAAAAAGGATCATGACCGGATAATAAAAAACACTTGTTTATGACACCTGTTATAAACTCGGTATTAATAAAATTCCACTTTTCCTAAACATTCCCGTAAATATTATGACATTCCAAATTGTTTGGCGCCTGTAAAAAGATACGCATGAATGTGTACCCTAATTAATCAAATAATCTCGCATCAAAAAATTAATCAACGAATGTCATTTCACGCCCCAAAGTTAATAAATTAAAAAATAATTTCATAAATTCAATAGCACACACACCCATGTATAAAAAAATCTGTCTATTGAATTTATTTAAATTTCAACAACAAAATTTGTTTAATTAATTTACTAATAAATAATTATATAGCTTTTATTCAAGATTCACCTTTCTCTGTGGTTGTCGCATTGTCGGCTGAGCAACAAACGTGCGCAGCGTGGCGAGCGGCGCCGGCAGGCCAGTGAGCATCGGCTGCACGTGCACTCCAGGTGGCTGCAGGTGCAACGGTCCTCCAGGATGTATCGGTACAGCGACCATCTTCTGCAGAGGCACTCCCCATGGCAGATACCACGAGCCAGGATGATGCTGCATGTTTCGGTTGTTTGTTTTTCTGATTACTAGACTGTCAAGTTTACTCCTTGTTTATATTATTTAACTATATTATTGTATAATTAACAATAGCAACTGTAATTTGCACTTTAGCAACCAACGTCAACGTGTTTTAACTACAAATGTACGTTTATATAGACGATCAAAAGTTCATTTTCCTTTTGATCGAATCACCAATCCACCAATCACAATCAAGAAAATTCTTCGTACTCACAATTAAAATCACGGTTAAATATATTTAGAAATCCTTTGCTAGTAATATACCATCAAATTTACCATTAAATCTATTTAATTTAATACTTGATCAAATAACTTAAAGTTTTATATAGATATTTATATTAAAATTGTTAATATTAATATTTCTACAACTGACTGATATTTATTTGTTATATATAAGGTAAGGAAATGCAAAGGAGATTAACACCTCCATAGTTTATCCTCGTGAGCAAAACGTGCCACCATGCAACAAGGTAATGCACTGTTTTCCTTTTGTTTATACCTAATTTCAATTAATATTGAATTGTTTATAATTGTTTTTAGTATTTGTTGTTTAATTCGAAGAATTCTTTAAATCGAAGAAGCTGTTTGTGATTATACGATACGCACGAGACGATTCTCTTCGTCGGTGAGCAGCAGGAGGACTCTCACTGCTGGTAAGAGAACGTGAACGGACGGCGCCTGCGAGAGAGACGTTCGCTGCGAGCCGCGTACGTGTACTGACTGATATTGCGCGAATCGCGACCTGCGAAGCTACCGCATCAGGCGCTGCGCTCGCTGGTGGCGGTGCTCACGTGCGGTGGCGTCGCGACCGTCCTGCTGGTGGTGCGCCGCACCGCGCACGTCCTCGCAGGATTACCACAACAGGACTACGCTACGGACGCACCAAATGTTATGCACCCATCACGTGCATTACTTAAGATTTCTTCAATTTTTACAGAAAATGTTTAGATTTTTAATAAGTTAATTAAACCATCTATTTATTTAAAGATTTACATGTTTATAATAGAATTTGGAAAGAGCTCTTATTTTCAGTTAAACATGTAGTTAGACATTTTTTGTACTTGTGTTGGGTGGTTTTTCAGCTGTTTTACCTTTTCCATGTAACTAAAGCGATAACAAAGTGTAGTCACTTCTTGTGACATGTATCCCGGGCTAGAGACCGAAATTAGAACAAAGCACAACACATGCGATAATTTACGAGTCGCTCGATTTTCGTTTGAAATTAAACCCAAAAATCGAAACTTCAAGTAAGTCAAGTGATACTGAAAGGCTAAAGCCAGCAAATGTAACTAAAACCTACTGAAACATTGTTGACATGAAGAATCACATGAAGAAAAGAGTTAAAAGATTTTATTAGATTTTATGTTCATACAGAGAATAAATTCAAGCGCTAGTCTGGTTGACAAACAATTTCACCTGGGCAACAAGGGTGAAGAACAAGGTACATAAAGCACAAAAATTAATGTTCGTTTACAGTTAATTGGAATCCAGCATAGATCGGTCGAATAAAATGACTTTTTTTCGTTAGATTTTTTTGAACAAATAAAAACCTCAAGTTGGTAAATTTTGAAAGTTTATAACAATTGTTTTACTTGAAAGTAATAAAACACTATAACATTGTTGCAATTTGCGAAAAATAGTTTAAACAAAAAGGTCTAAGTATTGAGATTGAGCAAAGAGGAAGAGGGTGAAATTTGACTATTTGGCCCACGATTGTGTTTTCATCCGCAATGTGGCCCAACAATGAAAAATTTGCCCCTTCCGTAGCTAGATGTAGCCGGCTTAAGGCAAGAGTATCAGAATAATCTTTTTTTCACTTTTTTACTGCAATTTCTATATTAGTAAATATTTCCGTTTACTTTAATGTTACATAACTTAACTTAATTTGAAGGAAAAAAAATTCGGAATAAATTAATTTTAATTTAAAATAATGTTAAGCGGAATGGTATATGTTGGTTTAAAATCTAGGAAACAAATGGTTTTCCAATACATTAATGCTTTAATTTAGAATATAGATTTTATCATGAGTAGACGTACGCCTTAACTACTAAAACCGTAGTCTAGACAAGCTGCTTTCTAGTTAAAGTTAAGTAAAGACAAAACGAAGTCAGTAACAGAAGGGAATTACGAAGTTGAGGTGCAGATGTTGAGAGATGTGGCGACTTAAAAATAAATCTTTAGTCATTTACAATTCTCTAAAAATAAAAGAAATTCCAGTGGCGTACAAATGCGATGATATCTATAGAACTTAATACTCTTAAACACAATTTATTATTTTTATATATTCTTTACATTTTATAATGTTTCTAGACATATGATCGAATAATAAATGATAACAAAAAGTAAAGAGTCAAATTCGTGTTCGACAGATGACAATTGAAGAATTTGGAGGTTATTTGGTAAAAAAACAGTTGCAATAAAAGTAACAAACCAAGCAAACTAAAATGGCCAACGACTACGGTTGTATTTACAAAACTAAAAATATTTTTTTAAATAAAAGAACCACCTCGTTTTATATTACGTTTTTTATTCTGATCTTTATCCTGCATCATATTTTTACGTTATAGAGTGCACTTTTTATTATTAATTCAAATCAAAAGATAACACTAAACAAAGAAAATATTCTCTTATTATTTGTCCAAGAGACAATTATATAAAAATAACATTGAACACAATAGAATCCTAAGAGTAAAAAGTAGGATCTGACACTGAGCCAGACGTAGCAAGCACGCAGCCCACT
>JARJDU010046844.1:604827-624106 GCA_030264695.1 Lissagria laeviuscula
TAAAACAATGTTTTTAATAGCAGATGATGTAAATATTCTAAATATATAACATCTAGTATGCATTACAATATTATTTACATGTTCACATAGATTTATTTCAAGCAATAAAAAGTTTTCTAAACATCCAATAAACTGCATGAGATATTAGCAAGATTGGTTTTTGGAAAAATCACATCTTTTTTGTTTGGGCTACAATTTACGTTTATTTTGGCTTGATGTAGAACATATTTCTTGAATGTGCCCGTCTAGAGTGTGCATGATATAATAAAAATTGACCAAATACTTGTCTAAATATAAATGCAGCAAGTGTTATTTTGGTGATTTTAACTGTGAATGCGGATGAATTTCAACGAAACGCTTATTTTCAGTTACTTGTGCAAAATTATTAAATCTCCCTGATGCAGGAAGCTTTGATCTTAATTAAATAAATAAATCAATGATGAACTAATGAGATACAAATAATATATTACACTAAATATTGCACATTTGTAAAATCTTTATAATTATTACTAATTACACTTATTAAAACTAAAATTGTAAATATTATTTAAATAACGTATTCTTATAGTTTTTTTCTTTTTAAATTTATTTTTCATTGTTTGTAAAAAGGGGTACCATCGCATATGTACGGCACCTATAGACAATTTGCAATTGGCAGAAAGTCACCAGAACCTTACGTAAGGCCCACATCGCCCACACCAATATCATCCCTTTACTATACAACATATGTTGGTAAGTTTAACGAGTGCCAAGATACTAATAAATCTACTAAGATATTGTAAATATTTATACTAATAAAATATGAGTATTAAAATAATGAATGTAGATCTATAATTAAATTATTCGCCTTAACATTGTTTCGGATTTTTGGCATTCTTGAATGATTTGCCTAGGGGGTAATTCGGCATATTTTTTGAAACGTGAGTAAGTGGTATGAGTCAAAAATCGAAGGTTTACATAGAGACGCATCATCCCAGCCTCGTTGAGCAATAGAATAATCTTATGTGGTATCATGTGAAGGATACCCAAAATAGAACACTCGGCGTTTCTCGGTGGGCCCCACCTTCGAATGTTGCGGTGCTCGGTGCAGGAGAGCTTCATTCTTCGCTCACAATTTGCAAACGACCGACGTCTTGGTATTCTAACTATCGGGGATGATGACTTGACTTCTGCTAACTGAAGCCGTGGATGGCATATTGAAAAAGGACGATCATATTATCGAAACGTCGTGAAATTTATTTAAAAACTGACTTAGTCAATTAGTTCAAGAAGACTTTTAACTTATTCGTGGTTTTGTTGTTAATTATTATTTTTCTTCGAAAGAAGTGTTTTCTAATATAGTTGTGCTTCATTATTATATTTTGATATCGACTGTGAAAATTTTGTGGTGACAAAATGAATCGGCAACAACAAATTTCGAAGACTCAACAGAGTCAAATGTCTCAACAGACGAGCCAGCAGACTCAAATGTCTCAATTTTCACAACAAATGACCCAGCAAAGGGTTAGTTCCGAACAGCATGTTACGAGACAAGTAATGAGCCATCAAACAGGTTAGCAAGTTTATTTACCCTTTGCTAGTATCAATTTGGATCATAACGCTTTTTGCAGCATTATCCTATTTATTAGAATTAGTTAGATTTCCTTTTTATCATTATCAATATTCTCCATAATACATTTTATAAGTGTAATTTCAAATAGGTTTTTTTTCTGGCAATAGGTGACCAATTGTGGGTGTGACTGAAAGTTAAAATAAATTTAATGCCAAAACATTCGAATTATCCGTTAAAAATATTTGTTTTCTGGGCAATCTGCCAGAATTTTTTGGTCACATACAAAATGGGCAAAGATAGATGCTTGATGTGTGTAAACGAAAATAACATTGCGATGAGAACCACACTCGAAAAATCATTAACAGAATGTTACCGAAAAAAATGTTACATGATATTATCTGTTGCGAGGATGATAAAATTATAATCGCGAATTTTTAAGCAATTCTTCGGTGTATATTTGCCGACGTAACGCGTATGATTATTATTGTTGGAATTGGCTCATATCGCATTTCATTTGCGCATTTCCAAATTCCTGTTTTCGGCGCAATAGTTAGCGATGAGCAATTTTTACATTGAAGATGTGTATAGAGAACACAGTTAGCATCATAAATTCTAAAAGTTATTAAAATAACATTTTATTAAATTATAAATTATGGATTGTGCATTCTCGTGAAATAGTTGTTTTGCATAAATTCACAAAAAGCGTAAATTTTATAATGCAATTTCCCATTTCTAAAATTGGCACAATGGCCAATAATGAAATTGCATTCACTTTGTCTGTAGTGCAATACCAATATGTAGTGCAGTTTTTCATCAAACACTAGGAGTTTGCATAAGCTTCTAAAACTATGTGGTAGAAAATTTCTATTGGCCGACTAAAGATAGTTGCTCCAAAAATGGATGGCTGAAACGTGATGCCGCGATAAAAATAGAAGCTCGTTGCCTCGCGCGTTGTTGAGTCAATTCGCCGTCCGCACTACATGCTTATATCTAATTAACAATCTCCTTCTCGTCGATTAATCTGAAGATTTCTTTTCTTAATACAGTTCAGGGCGGCTACACCCAACAAACTGGAACGCAACAGTTGACTGGGTTCGGCCCTAACGCATCGCCACCCGTATTCGAGAAGATCTTTAGCAACGCTCGCTTTGCTCAAGGTGGTAATGCCTGCTTTGATGGCAAAGTCACTGGAAAACCACAGCCCACTGTGTCCTGGACTCGCAACGGTGCTCCACTCACAGATTCGAACAAATATCGACTCTCCTATAATAGCCAAACGGGAGAGATTGTATTGCAAATCAACAGCATTGGTCCTGGTGACGAAGGCGAATACGTGTGCACTGCCAGAAATCAATATGGCGAAGCTATTTGCTCCGTGTACATTTCGCCCGAAGGAATGCAAATGCCCCAAATGCAAGGCATTAGGCAGACACAAACTTCAAAACAAATGTCGTCATATACGAACGGACATGTTGTTGAAGAATTTAAAGTAGACACCTTCGAATACAGAATTTTACGCGAAGTGTCGTTTAGAGAATCCATCACTCGCAGGTCTACTTACGAAAAAGACGTGCAGATGTCAACAGTTGTTGAAAGGTCCCTCGGTCCACCGGCGCCACCACAAATCTCCCAAAAGCCTCGCAACTCTAAGTTGCTTGAAGGTTCCGATGCTGTATTCTCAGCTAAGGTGTCTGCCAATCCAAGACCCAGGTTGACCTGGTTTAAGAACGGACAACGGTTGACGGATTCTGAAAAATATGAAACTTCATTTTCAAATAATCAAGCCGTTTTACGTGTGAAAAAAGTTTGCGCTGATGATTCTGGCCATTATAGCTTGCTTGCAGAAAATCCGCAAGGATGTGTTATTAACTCAGCTTTCTTAGCAATTGAGCCTGTTAGTACTCAAGAGGGACTTATCCACGAATCCCAGTTTAAGTCGCAACAAGTTGAGACAGTTGAGACTGTGGATACCACCAAAACCCTAGCTCCTAACTTTGTACGCGTATGTGGAGATAGGGATGTCACCGAAGGAAAGATGACTCGTTTTGACTGCAGAGTTACTGGTAGGCCATATCCAGAAGTAACATGGTATATAAATGGCCGTCAAGTCACCGATGATCATACTCACAAGGTGCTAGTAAACGAATCCGGCAATCATGCGCTTATGATTACCAATGTTGGTCGCAACGATTCCGGAGTCGTCACATGCGTGGCGCGTAATAAGACTGGAGAGATTTCCTTCCAATGCAATCTAAATGTTATCGAAAAAGAACAAGTAGTTGCTCCCAAATTTGTCGAAAGATTTACTACTGTGACTGTAAAAGAAGGAGAACCAGTAATTTTGAACGCAAGAGCAGTCGGCACACCTACACCACGAATCACTTGGCAGAAGGACGGCGTCCCACTTGCAAACAATCCCAATGTGCGCATCTCTACTGACGGTGGCGCAACCTCCCTTGATATACCATGCCCTAAACTTACCGATGCAGCTTGGTATCAATGTACAGCACAGAATGTTGCCGGCTCCACCGCCACTAGAGCTCGACTGTTCATTGAATCTCCGCAAGGTCAAACACCCGAACCAAGACGTCTTCACTTACCCCGACCATCAAAAATTATCGAACCAGAGTAAGTTTCATGTTTTATCGAACTATGCTATATAATTGTTGATATTTTCTTTGTTACTTATAGACCCGCTCCAGGCCCTGAAGTTATTTATTTAAAACATGTTGAACCAGCCAGACCTTATGCCGCAATGCCTGAACAAGATCGCGTATATCCACCACCTCAATTTATTATTCCTTTGCAAGACACAATGCAAATTGAGGGTGGTAAGGTGCACTTCGAGGCCCGGATCGAACCCGTCGGTGATCCCAGTATGCGTGTAGAATGGTTTCTTAATGGAAAACCGTTACCAGCAAGTATGTATTTCTTTTCAGAAATTAATTACGGTAATACACTACTCAATTTTTTAAATAATTTTAGGTTCTCGAGCAACATATGTCTTCCGCTTTGGTTTTATCGCTTTAGATTTGCTCAGCATCATTTTGCAAGATAGCGGAGAATATGTGTGCCGAGTGACCAGCAACACCGGCTGTGTGGAGTCAAGAGCTACGCTTAGTATTCAATCCAAAACATCGATCGAACGTTCTAGTCAACATCCTAGTAGCTTGCAATATATACAACAACTTGAAGATTATTCAAAATATCAGAGGCAAGACAGTTTCGAGGAAAAATCCTCACAAAAGCCTCACTTCATCCGTCCACTCCAAGATTTAGGTGACTTACAGGAAGGCAGAAATGCTCATTTCGAAGCACAGCTAACTCCTGTAAGCGATCCCACCATGAAAGTGGAGTGGTACAAAGATGGCCGACCGATAACAGCTAGTTCACGAATCACTACCATCTTCAACTTCGGTTACGTCTCCCTAAACATTATGCACCTACGTGCCGAAGATGCGGGTTCGTATACTGTCCGAGCTGTTAATCATCTAGGCGAAGCTATTAGTACGTCGACTATTCGCGTACTTTCTCGCTCCACCGTAACCGGTGATTTGGGAATTCCCGAACAACAACGACACATCGAACGAGTAGAAGAATTAGAAGCTTATCAAAGTCAACAACATCAGAAGTATGTCCAGGAAATGCCCGATTGTTTACAGGCACCTGAATTTAAAACACCCATTAAAGATCAACTGGGCGTTCGCGAAGGCGGATTTGCCCATTTTGAAGCTCGCTTGGAACCAGTTGGTGATTCCACCTTAAAAGTTGAATGGCATCGCGATGGACGCCCAGTCGAAGCTAGTTCTAGAATTACTAGCTTTTTCAATTTCGGATACGTCGCTCTCACTATTAAAGACGTGACCATTCATGATGTTGGCACTTACACTTGCCATGCATTCAATGCTAAAGGAGAGGCAAATACCGTCGCCCAATTGAGTGTCATTAGTAAGAAAGATATCCTGGTTGATTCTCAACATCCAGGTGGCTTAGAAAAGATTCAATATCTGGAAGATTCTAGTCGGTACCAACGTATGGAAAAAGAAGAAGTTACAGTACGTCAGAAGCCACGATTCTTGGGCCCTCTTAAAGGCACCAATAAAATTGTGGAAGGACAACGTGCTCATTTCGAAGCTCGTGTTGAACCACAAAATGATTTAACAATGCAAATCGAATGGTATTTCAATGGCAAGCCAATTCAATCTGCCAATAGGATTCAAACGTACCACGACTTCGGCTATGTCGCTCTTGATATACAAAGCGTTCGCGCCGAAGATGCTGGCACTTATACTGTTGTTGCCAGGAATGCTTTGGGAGAAGAACAATTGAGTGCTTCAATGGTGATTGAAAGTAAGTATTGAAAAATTACAACAATTGCTCTATGTATATTAATATAAAATTTTTAATATGTTTATAGCTCGTTCATCAATCGATACCCGGAGCATGCATCGTGGAACCTATGAGAAAACACAGCATTTGGAAGATTCCAAATTTATTGAGCCTCAATATCAAATCGAAGAAATTTCCAAGTCCAAGCCAATTTTCGTTCAACCATTATCTGACCCTCGCCCAGTCACGGAAGGTCATAACATACACTTGGAATGTCGTTTAGAACCAATGGGAGATCCTACTATGAGAGTTGAATGGTTTTGCAATGGAAGACCAATTACCGTTGGCTCACGTTTCAGAACTTATAACGACTTTGGTTTCATTGCTTTAGACATCGTTAAGGCGAATGCAATTGATTCTGGAGAATACACTGTTAGGGCTACAAACCATTTGGGTTCTGCGCATACATCTGCTATAGTGCGTTGCATCGGACGGTCAGACATTATCACTGATACACAACATGAACAGTCTTTGGAACAAATTCAGATGTTGGAAAATCGTTCAGCTAAGCAACTTACAGAAGAAGTGACTGTTTTCCAAGCGCCACAATTCACTAGACCCTTACACAACATTGAAACCATTGAAGGTACTAATGTGCACATGGAATGCCGCTTGCAACCGGTTGGCGATCCAACCATGAGAGTTGAATGGTTCTGCAATGGCAAACCAATCCGTGTAGGTCATAGATTCCGCCCTGCCTATGATTTTGATTACGTCGCATTGGATCTTCTTAGTGTCTATCCCGTTGATTCCGGTGTATACACTTGCCAAGCAAGAAATCAACTTGGCGAAGCCGTTACATCGTGCTCTGTCAGAGTTATTGCCAAGAAGGATTTGCTCCTTGAAAGTCAACATCCAGCTGGCATGGAAAAGATTCAATACTTGGAAGATTCATCCCGTTACAAGAGAACTGAATACATGGATGAAGTAATCAATATCAAGCCTAGATTTATTACCAAGCCGAAAAACTGCGAAAATATGCTTGAAGGCCAACACGCTCATTTTGAATGCAAAGTTGAACCCGTCACCGATTCCAACTTGAAAATTGAATGGTACAAGAACGGGAGACCAATCATCATTGGTCATAGATTCCGACCCATCCATGATTTCGGTTACGTGGCTTTGGATATTATCGATTTAATTGCCGAAGATTCTGGCACTTATACCTGCAGAGCAATTAATTTAGTTGGCTCCGATGAAACAAATTGCGTTTTAACATGCAGAGGATCAAAACAAATTATTACTAAAACTCAAAATCAACAAGGCTTGCAACAAATTCAACATTTAGAAGATCGTTCTAAATACACTCGCCATGAAGATATGGAAGAAATTACAACTCAAGCTCCAACATTTACAACATCATTGAAGAATGTCGAAATAAAAGAAGGACAACGCGCTCATTTTGAATGTCGTTTGATTCCTGTTTCTGATTCGACCATGCGCGTCGAGTGGTTCCATAACAACCGCCCAGTTAAATCAGGCTCTCGCTTCTCGGAAACTAACAATTTCGGTTTTGTGGCGCTGGACATCCTCTATTGCTACCCAGAAGATTCTGGCACCTACACCTGTCGCGCAACTAATGCACTTGGTGAAGCTGTGACTTCTGCCATGTGCACAGTTTATTCGAAAAAAGCAATTTACAATGAAACTGTACATGAAGGTGCTTTAGAACGTATCAGACAACTTGACGACTCATCTCGCTACAGCAGGCAAAGTGTCCAAGAAGAAGTAATTACCCAAGCACCAGTATTCACGCTTCCTATTAGAAACGTGAATGTGGCTGAAAATCAAGCAGCTCACTTCGAAGCTAGGTTGATTCCTGTTGGAGACCCAAAACTACGTGTTGAGTGGCATAGAAATGGAATTCCAATTCAAGCCTCTAATCGTATAACTACAATGCACGATTTTGGATATGTAGCATTAAACATGAAGTACGTTAATCCGGAAGACTCAGGCACCTACACCTGCCGCGCTATCAACGAACTCGGCGAAGCCATAACTTCTGCAACATTAGCTGTCCAATCAAAAGCTTCTTTGGAATTGCAAACTCAACATGAAGGTGCGATGCAAAAATTGAGACAATTGGAAGACTCCACTAAATACCAACGTCGCGAAGAAGAAGATGTAATTGTAACTCAAGCACCTCGCTTTGTTACTCAATTAAATGGGCCTAAGGAACTAGTTGAGGGACAAAGCGCACATTATGAATGTAGAATTGAACCTTATCCAGACCCAGATCTTCGTGTTGAATGGTACCATAACGGCAAAGCCCTTACAACTGGGCACAGGTTCCGTACCGCTTACGACTTTGGCTTTGCCAGTCTAGACGTTCTCTCAGTTTATGCTGAAGATAGCGGAGAATATACTTGCAGAGTTATTAATCGTTTAGGTCAAGCACAATCATCCGTTGTAACAACTGTTAAGTCGAAGGCTTCTATCATCCGTGAAACTCAACACGAAGGAGCCCTTCAAAAGATTCATTATTTAGAAGATGATTCTCGCTATAAACGGTCTAGCGAAGAAGATGCTGTCATTTTTGAAAAACCCCAATTTGGTAGGGGTCTTAAGAATATAGAAAAACTTGCTGAGGGTCGTAGCGCTCATCTTGAAGCTACATTAACACCAGTTAATGATCCCACCATGGTCGTTGAATGGTTCTGCAATGGTCGTCCAATTCAAACAGGACACAGATTCAAAACTACATATGACTTTGGATATGTTGCATTGGATATTCTATATGCGTACGCGGAAGATTCGGGTACCTACATGTGCCGTGCCCGTAATTCAGTTGGTGAAGCTGTCACGACATCTTCAATTACTGTTGTTGGTAAGTAAACTAAAGATAACAACGATGCTCAGTTAGATGTAACATAATTTTAATATTTATTTAATTATTCTTTCAGCAAAATCTGGGTTAGATTTAGAAACAATGGATGAACAACGATTGAAGAAGATTCGAGATTTAGAGAACTATGAAAGACCAAAGCGTGAAGAAATTGAACCAGAAGCTCAACGTCCTGTATTTTTAACTCCATTAGTAAGTCTTGAAAATCTCAAAGAAGGAGAGCATGCTCACCTTGAATGTCGTGTGGAGCCTATCAACGATCCAAACTTGAAGATTGAATGGTTTGTCAATGGAGTCAAACTTAGGGCAGGTCACAGATTTAGGACTACCCATGACTTTGGATATGTTGCTCTGGATATTTTGTATTCATATTCAGAAGATAGTGGTACCTACATGTGCAAGGCAACAAATTTAATTGGCGAGGCAGTCAATACTTGCACTATCAAAGTAGGTAGTCGTAAAAGTATCTTGTTAGATACTCATCACCCTGAAGGTCTAGAGAAGATTCGCGAGTTAGAAGCACAAGGTCATCCAGCTCGCTTGGAGGTAGAGGAACCAGCTCCGTTCCCACCTCGCTTTATTACCGAACTGCGCGGAACACCAGAAGTGGTTGAAGGTCAAACAGCCCACTTTGAAGCTCAGATTGAACCTATACACGATCCGAACTTGCGTATTGAGTTCTATCATAATGGAAAGCCTCTACCTAGTGCCTCTCGGTTCCATATTACATTTGACTTTGGATATGTTGCTTTAGACATTGGACATGTAGTGCCAGAAGATGCTGGTGAATATTCAGTTAAGGCTATTAACAACTTAGGCCAAAGTGTCTCATCTGCTAGTATGAAGGTTATTTCAAAGGGTAACATTATTCTGGAATCTCAAAGACCTGAAGGCTTAGAGAAGATTCGCAAGTTAGAGGAACAAACTCCTTATAAGAGACCCGAACATGAAGATCATGTTACTAGGCAACGTCCAGTTTTCACCCAACCATTGCAAAACATCGATTTTATTCAAGAAGCTGAAACAGCTCACTTTGAATGTCGTCTTATTCCCGTTGGTGATCCTACATTGAAGGTAGAATGGTTCCGCAATGAAAAGCCTTTGGAGGACAGTTCGCGTATAAGCAAAATGCATGACTTTGGATTCGTATCTCTTGACATTGCACAAATCCGTGACGATGACGAGGGTGTATACATGTGCAGGGCATCAAACCCACTTGGAGAAGCTGTCACAACTGCCTCTATGAAAATTAGAAGTATGTATATCTTTGTCATTCTACTGAAGAAAATTGATAAATATTTTTTCTTGCAGCCAAAGCCAGCATCCAATTGGAAACACAACATCCCGAAGGTATGCGTAAGATTCAACAACTTGAACAACCTCATGCACCACGTCGTGAAGAACCTGAACAAACATTTGAAAAACCGATATTCACACAAGTGCTTACTGGTCCTTCGGAATTATGGGAAGGACAGCATGCCCATTTTGAAGCCCGTGTTGTACCAGTTGGTGATCCTAACATGCGATTCGAATGGTATGTCAATGGCGTTGAATTGAAATTGGGTTCAAGAATTCGTGTTACGCATGATTTCGGTTTTGTAACCCTTGACATAATGTCTACCGTACGGGAAGATTCCGGTGTATACATGTGTAAAGCTATTAACAAAGCTGGAGAAGCTGTCTCCTCTATTTCAATGAAAGTGAAGCCAAGATCTGGAATTCACGGTGAGCCGCTACAACCTGACGCATGGCAAAAAATTCAATTGAAAGAAGCTGAAATGAATAAAGTGCCTGAAATGTTTGTTGACACCCATCCACAACAAGCCCCAGTTTTTACAACTCATTTACAAAGCTTTGATAAATTGCAAGAAGGGCAACATGTATATTTGGAAGCTCAAGTCGAGCCTCGAGCCGATCCTAATTTAAGAGTAGAATGGTTCAAGAACGGCGTAGCATTAACAACTGGCACCCGTTTAAGAAGTACCTTTGATTTCGGTTTAGTTACTCTATCAATAAACGGTTTGCGCGCTGATGATTCCGCAATCTATACATGCAAGGCCACTAACTTAATTGGAGAAGCTGTCTCCACCTGTACGTTGAAGATTGAAGATAAACATTGGTTGTTGGGTCAAACTCTTCATCCCGATGCGATTCCAAAACTGGAAGCGCTTGAAGCGCCCAAGGAAGGAACGATCGAGCAAGCTGAGCCAACATATGAAACACCAATGTTTATCACGCATCTTAATAACGTTGAATGCTATGAAGGTGAAAACGTTCATTTCGAATGTCATGTTGAACCATCTAAGGATCCTATTATGAAAATTGAATGGTACGTTAATGGTAAACCATTACCTAGCGGTGCCCGTTATAAGTCCACCTATGACTTTGGTTATGTATCACTGGATATCAATCATTCATACGAAGAAGATTCTGGTGTATACACTTGTAAGGCAATAAACAGCAAAGGATCCGCTTCTACATCAGGATCACTCCGATGCACCGGCAAACAAAACATCTTTTTGCAAACACAGCATCCTCAAGGTACCGCTGGTTTGGAGCGCGTTCAAGAAATGGATGACGCCGTTGCAGGTAAATTACAAAGACAAACATCTGGCCCCGAGAAGGAATATCCTAAGCCTATATGGACTATACCACTTAATCCAGAATTTAAAATAAATGAAGGTCAGCCCTTACATTTGGAAGGTACTGTAGAGCCTAAGGAAGATCCTAATTTGAAGATTGAATGGTACTTTAACGGCAAATTGCTTGATCATGCCTCTCGCTTTAAACTTACCAGCGACTTTGGATTTGTTACACTAGACTTAACTGATGTGTATGAACGGGATCAAGGCATCTATACATGCAAAGCTTACAACAAAGCTGGCGAAGCTTTTACATCCACCACAATCTATTGCCATACTAAGGCTGGCTTGATTGAACGCACTCAGCATCCTAAAGGACAAGAAGGTCTGGAGAAGATTCAAGATCTTGAAGATGCTCTCAATCGTCCAGAAGGCCGTATGCCTGATTCCGAAGAGGGTCATGCTCCAATATTTACATCAGAATTTGTTGAGCTTACTAATCTGAGTGAAGGTGAAATTGCCCACTTTGAAGCTGGACTTACCCCCATTGGAGATCAAACCATGAAAGTGGAATGGTTCTATAATGGCAAAGCAATTGATGCTAGTCACAGATTCAGGACGGTCCATGCTTTTGGCATGGTGGTCCTTGAAGTTCTTGGTGCTAAAATCGAAGATTCAGGAACATATACCTGTATTGCAACAAATGCTTGGGGCAAAGCCGAACAAAGCGTCACTTTGGAATGCATCGATAAATCAAAGGGACAACCACCTAAGTTTACTACTCACATTAAAGATATCGTTGGTCTTAAGGACGGCCAACCTGCCCACTTCGAGTGCACATTAATACCTGTTACTGATCCAAAATTGAAAGTAGAATGGTATCACAATGGTAAACCAATGCGTCAATCAAATCGTATTAAGACCGTGTCTGACTTTGGTTTTGTGCTAATGGACATTAGCAGAACGGAAAACCACGATTCCGGTGAATATGTTTGCAGAGCTTGGAATGACTATGGTGAAGATTTCACCAAGGCGACAATCAATGCCTACGGAAGAAGTGGAGTATTTACTGAGAGTTTACAACCTGATTCGCTTGCAAAGATTAGAGAACTTGAGAGTTATCAAGGACAACAAGTGCAGAAATCTGCTTCCTTTGTAACTGAACCACCGAAGTTTGTTACACAGATTGCCAATATCACAAAATTAGTTGAGGGCCAAAGTGCTCATTTCGAGGCAAGGTTGACACCAGTAACTGATCCTGATTTAGTCGTAGAGTGGTATTATAATGACAAAAAGTTACCGCATGGTCATAGATATCGTACGTTCCATGATTTTGGTATTGTTATTTTGGATATTCTTTACTGCTATGAAGAAAACTCCGGCACATATAAATGCAAAGCTGTCAATAAATATGGAGAAGATTCTACTGAAGCAACATTATCCTGCTCATCCAAAGCAAACCTCATCCTGGATACACAACTTCCACGGGTAAGTTTAAAAATATTTATATAAAATAGTAAGTAATTAATTCTAATTATTGTTGAATGTTTAGGGAATGGAAGGTGGTTTGGAAAAAATTCAAGATCTTGAAGACTCTATGATTCGCACTAAAGATGACAAAATATCTGAAGAGCACGGTAAAGCACCAGTCTTTACGGTGCCGCTTTCTAATGTTGACGACCTGCGTGAAGGAGAAAGTGCTCATTTCGAAGCTCGTTTGACACCTATCGATGATCCTAAACTTAAAGTCGAATGGTTCTGGAATGGTCGCCCATTAAAAACAGGCTCCCGCTTCCGTACATTCTGCGATTTTGGTTTTGTCATCTTAGAAATTTCCCCAGTCTATCCAGAAGATTCTGGTGAATATTCATGCAGGGCTTTCAATGAATACGGAGAAGCTGTTACAACTGCAAATATGAAAGTTCAAGGCAAAAGAAGCATTATTCTCGAATCACAATTACCACAAGGAATGGAAGGCACCATTGGCAAAATTGCAGAACTTGAAGGTTTGGGTGTAATCCCTGGTCCAATAACACCTGACGACGATACTGGCAAACCACCAGAATTTATTACATCACCCTCAGATTTGACTCTATCAGAGAATGCTTTAGCTCACTTTGAATGCAGGTTAATTCCTGTAAATGATCCCAGCATGAGAGTTGAATGGTTCCATAATGGAAAAGCTTTATGGGCTGGTTCAAGAATCAAAACTATTAATGACTTTGGGTTTGTTATATTGGAAGTAGCCGGAATTTACCAGCGCGATTCTGGTTTATACACTTGCAAAGCTACTAACAAGCATGGTGAAGCATCTGTGTCATGCAAATTGCAAGTAAGAGGTCGTCAAGGAATTATCATGGAACCTCAATTGCCATCTAACTTCCGCAGCGGAACGGAAAGCATTCAAAAATTGGAGGAGCAACTGTATAAACGGGAAGAAAAAATGGATGAGGAAGAAAAGCCAGATCCACCTAGGTTCATTGTCGAAATCAAAGATAATGTTGATGTACCTGAAAATGGGCCCATTCATTTCGATTGTCGCGTGGAACCAGTTAATGATCCAACTATGAGAATTGATTGGTATCACAATGGACGACCTTTTGCCACCGGTTCTAGAGTCCATCAAATTAATGATTTTGGCTTTATTTCATTGGATATTGATTACACCTATACCCGAGATGCTGGTGAATATATCTGTAGAGCAACTAACAAATGGGGAACAGCAAGCACCAAAGCTACTGTCACCACTACATCTAAGCGTAATATCGATTTTGAATCACAATTGCCAGCAGGCATGAGTTCCGATAAACTCAAAGAACTAGAGCGAGGAAAAGTTACGGAACCACCTAAAGAAGATATCCCAATGGGGCCACCTAAGTTCATCACTCAGATCGAGTCTTCAACTGTAGAAGAATCCGAATCGGTGCGATTTGAATGTCGCGTAGAGCCGAAAGAAGATCCTAAATTGAAAATCGAATGGTTTCGTAATGGTAAACCCTTACCATCTGGTCATAGGTACAGAACTGTCTATGATATGGGTTTTGTATCTTTGGATATCCTTTACGTGTACTCTGAAGATTCTGGTGAATACGTTTGTCGCGCGTACAACGATATGGGTGAAGACTTCACTAAAGCTAGCTTGACATGCAAACGCCTACCTAATATTATTCTGCAAAATCAAGTGCCAAAGGGAATGAAAAGATCTGAGACTCTTATGCAGATGGAAGCAGCTATTAAAAAATACACCTCTGAAATTCATTTGACTGAAGATGATTTGTATGATTCGGAAAAGAGGCAACCACCAAGATTTGTAACTCAAATTCAAGATCAAACCACACTAGTAGAAATGCAAACAACCAAATTTGAGTGTCAATTGGCTCCTGTTGGAGATCCAAACATGAAGGTAGAATGGTTCTTTAACGGAAAACCGTTATCCCACAGTAAGTATACCTGTGTATGCTATTTCAAGAGAACTTTGAATATTGATTGATTTAAATTGCAGAAAATCGGTTCACTCCCATCTACGACTTTGGATACGTAGCTATGAACTTTGGATGGGTGTACCCTGAAGATAGTGGAGAATATCTGTGTCGTGCTACAAACTTGTACGGTATGGACGAGACCAGGGCCATTATTAAAACAGCAGGAAAACCAGGAATTATTTATGAATCTCAACTGCCAAAAGGCATGAAATCCATTGAAAAGATTCGTGAAATGGAAGCAGCTTGGCAAATGTAAGATTTTATTATTTGTTTTTGAACTTTGCATCATCCTTTATATTTTTTTATACTTATAGTGCACCAGAAGATGTCGAAGAGGAGACTAAACCAAAATCTGCGCCTATCTTTGTGAGCAAACCGGAACCATGCACTGTAGAAGAAGGAGAATGGGCTAGATTCTGTTGCCGCGTTACTGGTCATCCACGCCCCCGTGTTATGTGGTTAGTAAACGGTCATACGGTTGTCAATGGCTCCAGATATAGACTAACCTACGATGGAATGTACCATATGGATATTCCTAAGACTCGCCAATTCGATACTGGAAAGGTGGAAGTCATTGCTAGAAGCTCAGTGGGAGAAGCCATTGCCGAAACCGAACTTAAAGTTATACCCAGACATGACGATTACAGAAAAGTACTCAAAAACTCACCAAGACGTAAGTATTTTGCATCAGCTCCAATACAGCACCACTTTTATTCAAAGTACTTTCTACAAGCGCTAAACACAAACTCAATTGGAAGCACTTTGAATAGTAGATTTAGACAATTTTACAAAGAAATTCTGCGCTGATACTTTACACAATGCACTGCAACAATTTGATATGCTCACTAATAATACTTTCCACACAATACCTTTTATCCGATCCTATTCATGAAGCTTTGGAGCCTTCTATCATCGATAGATAGAGTATTTAATTCGTCTGCCTATTCAGAAAATCAAGAGTCAGGTATGAGCTACCTACTTTTGCATGCCTATATTCGTGCATTATGTGTATCGTATTTGTATTGTTATTATAATTTACGAAAGTAAACAAAACCCATTGAGCGCCTTGCTCTCGTAAATTACATTGATCGTTATATTTGTTAGATTTTGACGTTTCTGTAAATGCACATGTAATATCATTATTTTTTACTGCCGTAGCGTGGTACGATTTAGAATTAGCCTCTTACCAGAAAGAGCGCCAAGAAACCGAACTCGAGAAGTTCTTCGATGAACGTAATGAAAATATTAAAGGAAATGGTCAAGTGTATAACATCAACATAAAACCAAAAGATTTCAAGGGAAGTGAAGCTGACTGGCAGCAAGTTGTGAGATCTAAGAAGGGAGAAGATTATTACAACAAATTGCAAGAATTAGAGCATGAACAGGTTACCAAGGAATTCAAGTTCCGTGAATCCAGTCACCAATTTGCGATTCCCGGTGAAAAAATTGTCAACAGCACAATGGCCAAGGGTATGGCCCAGAAATATCAAGAAAATCTGTAAGTTAATTAACTTCTTTATATATTAAATCGTTTCTATTTCATTATTTATATTTACAGTGATCAACAACCAGAGCAACGTTCACAAGGCAAAGTTCCATATTTGCCAAAATTCAAGAAAGAAGATCAGGAGCAAATTCAACTTAGACAAACACAAAAAGGAAGAGCAATGTATCAGTCATCTGAAGTAGATACCCAAGAAGCTAGAAAGCCGGGTTCTCCTCCCGGTCCAACCGAATCCGGTGTTCATGGACGCGAAATTTATGTAACCAAACAAAAGCAAACTCAAAAGGAAACACAAGGTGACGTTGAAATCACTCGCAATATTACATCAACTGAAACTACGGATGTAGAACACAAAGGCAAGACCACCGAAAAAGTGGTACAGGGGCAAGTGTTACCTTCAAATCCTCCATTCTTCACGAAGAAAATCCAACCGTGTCGGGCATTTGAAAACGAGCCTGCTAAATTTGAGGTAGAGTTTGATGGTGATCCATTACCAACTATCACCTGGTATCGTGAAGATTTCCCAATAACCAGCTCACCCGATTTGAAGGTTTACACATTCAGCACTAAATCAATTTTGCAATTGCGCCAAGTATTTTTGGAAGATTCGGCTGTTTTCAGCGTGGTAGCAGAAAATCGTGGCGGAACTGCAAAATGCAGTGCTAACTTAGTAGTTATGGAAAGGAAAAGATCTGGGCGTACTGGAGTAGTACCGCCAAGTTTCCTGACTACGGCCCAAAGTTCTACTACCAAGATTGGCCAATTGGTTCGCTTTGATGCTCGTATTGATGGCACCAAACCAATGGATGTGTACTGGCTTAAGAATGGTAAGAAAATTGTACCCGACATCCGTTACAAGACATTAGAAGAGGACGAAGTTTATACTTTACTCATTATCGAAGTAGTGCAAGAAGATAGCGGTAAATATGAATGTGTTGCAATTAATAGTGCAGGTGAAGCACGTTGTGAAGCAGAATGCTTAGTACAAGCCACCAGCCAACCTTCCAAACCAGAAACACAAGGCACACCCGGTACAGACAAAACTCCTTCGGTAATTCAACCGTTGAAGGATCAAACAATTCGTGAGGGTCAGTCGGTGGCATTTAAATGCATAATTTCTGGAAAACCAACTCCACAAATAAAATGGCAGAAGAGCGACAAGGTTATCAAACCTTCAAAGTATTTCCAAATGGTTAAAGAAGGCGACTCATGCACATTGAGAATCTCCGAAGCTTTTCCTGAAGATGAAGGGCTTTATAAATGTGTTGCTACGAGTCCTGCTGGAACTGTCTCCACTCAAGCAAATTTGAAAGTCCTTGCCCCTGAAAACCAAGATATTTTGCCTACTCTGACACCAATGAAGGACGTTATTGTCCCAGAAGGTAGTCCTGCACAGTTTAAAACAACAGTTTCTGCAGGAAAACCTAGGCCAACTATTCAATGGCTTCGCGATGGATTTTTGATTCCGGAATCTCCAGATTTTCAGGTAGTTTTTCCTTTATTATGTAAATCTTAAAACTAGTTACAAAGCTATATATAAAACTTTGGAATACTAATAGAATATGCTCATTACAGATGATCCATGAGGGCAATAACGCAGTGTTACTAATTTCGTCGACGTACGAAGAGGACTCTGGTACGTTCACCTGCCGTGCTACAAATTCAGCCGGTGTCGTGGAGCAGTCGGCCAAACTAATCGTCAAAAGTAAGAATTGATCTATATATACATATTTATTTATCTTTGATTTTCAAAATTTATTTTACCCTATACTTCTTTAATGTAATCATTTACTTAACTGAGAGTCTTGTCTGCTAATCGTTGTGTCGGTCAATTATGTTTTAACTAAATCACCGGATTTTGGGTTGTACTGAATTACCAATTCTTAACGAATGGTTATGGAATAACTGATTCTTATAATTCGGTTGATGGTCAGGTTGTAATTAAGTTCCAGGTGATTTGTATTTGTATTGAAAGGAATGAATTTAGCTTTTTGCAAAATGAGATATTTCAAAGTTGTGCTTTATATCATAATTTATAATAATTGTTATCTATTGTATAGTATAGTGCATTATTTAAAATAAATTGCAATATCATAACACAATCCTGAGTTTCACGATACGACCCAGTTGCATTTGCCTTTGAGATTTATAATATCGCTCTAGTGCAAAACTCGTTCGTACTTGAAGACTTTTAAAATACATATCCTTGAAGATGGCTTTGATTTGAATACAACATTAATTTAATATAAATATTTTTCCACTCGAATATGAATTACGAATACACGAGAAGATTTATTACATGAACGAAGCTGGTTTTTAAAAGATGTAATTTAGAATGTACAAGCAATTCAAATGCTGCACATACTCGCATGAAAGTGAGTTCTATTTTCAACATAAAGCTTCGAGTTATGTCTAAGAGTTGGGATAATAAGAGTTGGGCCGTGTGCAGAGAACACACGCAAAGAACTATTTTAAACTTTACGTGGATTACGTTACAGTCTAAATTAGGAGCTTGGAGTAGTCCAAACAGTGATACTACCTTTGCCAGATTTGTTGATTGCACCTATTTCAAAATTCAAATGCTGATTAATCATTTAGATTGTTCATATACATTTGTTTTGAAATGTCGCGCGTTGCCAATGATAGAAACTGGGTTTATTAGTATTACGGGATGAATCACATATTAGTCAATTACATTACAAGGTTGACTATTTTTATTCAACCTTGTTTTTTATCCATATCTTCATCAATCTAAGTTTCGCTCTTAAAAAACTTTACAGCATATAAATTAAATACATATCAATAATATCATTTAAATAATTTATAAAAAAAATTTATGAATAAATATATACAATTAAAATACATTTACAACCATATAATTTCAATTTACCTTAACTTATTCTATCTAAATAAATTAAGAAACAA
>JARJDU010046844.1:4477532-4496067 GCA_030264695.1 Lissagria laeviuscula
AATGCCACTAATAATTTTCTTTTAACTTTATTTGATAGATCTGAAGGTGAAAAAGTACGTGTCGGTGATGACTTGATTCTGGTATCAGTTGCAACTGAAAGATATTTGGTAAGTTTTAAATTATAACTCTAATGCCAAAGTTCATAATAAATCACTTATTATATATATATATATATATATATTAATTTCTATCTGCTCACAGCATACAACAAAAGAGAATGAGTTATCAATCGTTAATGCCAGTTTCAAAGTAACTCATTGGTCAGTTCAACCGTATGGTACCGGTATTTCAAAGATGAAATACGTCGGATATGTATTCGGTGGTGATGTACTTCGATTTTTCCACGGTGGTGATGAGTGTCTCACGATACCGTCTTCCTGGAGTTCAGAAGCGCAACAAAAGTAAGTTTCCTTACTTACATATTAAAACACAACAAATATTAATTTATATATGTAATTATTTATTTATCTATATCTTTAGTATGGTAATTTACGAAGGAGGCAGTGTCTTAACTCAAGCACGTTCTCTGTGGCGATTGGAATTAGCCCGCACGAAATGGACTGGCGGCTTTATCAATTGGTTCCATCCCATGCGCATACGACACTTAACTACTGGCAGATATTTGGGTGTTAATGAAAATAACGAATTATTTCTTGTGGCTAAAGAGGATGCAAATACAATTATCTCGACCTTTTGCTTGCGCCAAGAGAAAGACGATCAGAAAGTAGTACTTGAAGACAAGGACCTCGAAGTTATTGGCGCTCCAATTATTAAATATGGCGACTCCACTGTAATCGTTCAGCATTGTGAATCGGGGCTTTGGTTATCTTACAAAGTATGAGAAAACGATAGTAATGTTGTATATTTAAATTTTAATTAAAACTTACGGTTGTTTTAGATATTCGAAACAAAAAAGAAAGGCGTTGGTAAAGTTGAAGAAAAGCAAGCTGTCCTACACGAAGAGGGAAAAATGGACGACGGTTTGGATTTCAGTAGAAGTCAAGAAGAAGAATCAAGAACTGCGCGTGTCATTCGAAAGTGCAGCACTTTATTCACACAGTTCATTAATGCATTGGAAACACTCCAATCAAATCGTAGACATTCACTCTTCTTCGCATCTGTTAACTTAAACGAAATGGTAATGACTTTGGAAGACTTGATTAATTATTTTGCTCAACCCGAAGACGACATGGAACACGAAGAGAAACAGAACAAGTTGCGCGCATTACGCAATCGACAAGATCTCTTCCAAGAAGAAGGCATTCTGAATTTAATCCTGGAAGCAATTGATAAGATAAATGTGATTACATCTCAGGGTTTCATTGCTACATTAGCAGGTGATCAGAATTGGGAACTAATTGGTAGTTATCTATATCAACTGTTAGCTGCTATTATCAAGGGTAATCATACTAACTGCGCCCAATTTGCTAATTCCAACCGTTTGAATTGGTTGTTCTCCCGATTGGGCTCACAGGCATCTGGTGAAGGTACTGGCATGTTGGATGTATTGCATTGTGTACTTATCGATTCTCCTGAGGCTTTAAATATGATGAGAGTGAGTCAATATTAACGAAGGAATTACTAACGCAAGCTAACACATCTTCTCTGTATTAATGATTTTGTAGGACGAACACATCAAGGTTATTATTTCTTTGTTGGAGAAACACGGCAGAGATCCTAAAGTATTAGATGTACTTTGTTCACTCTGTGTGGGTAATGGTGTCGCCGTACGCGATTCACAAAATAACATCGCTGACTTCTTGCTTCCTGGAAAGAATCTTCTCCTGCAAACTCAACTTGTAGATCATGTTGCTAGCGTTCGACCAAATATATTTGTTGGCAGAGTGACAGGCAGTGCAATTTATCAAAAATGGTACTTTGAGGTGACTGTTGATCACATTGAACAGACCACTCATATGATGCCACATTTACGAATTGGCTGGGCTAATTCTAAAGGGTAATTGTTCTCTAAGTTAAAGTATTGATATTAATAATAAATACTCATTTACATACTGTAGATATATTCCATATCCTGGCGGTGGTGAGAAATGGGGTGGCAATGGTGTTGGTGACGACTTATATTCGTTTGGTTTCGATGGTGCATATTTATGGACTGGTGGTCGGTCAACAAGAGTAGTAGATGAAGCTACTGAACCATATATAAAGAAAAGTAAATTTCTCTTAATTAATTTTGGCTGGTATTGCATTTAATTTTTTGTTTCATATTACAGACGACGTGATTGGTTGTGCCTTAGACTTAACTGGGCCTACAATATCATTTATGTTTAATGGCATGCCCATCAAGGGCTCATTTCGTGATTTCAATTTAGATGGAATGTTCCTCCCAGTAATTAGTTGTTCATCAAAATTGAGGTAATTATCAGAAACAATTAAAATTATACATTGACATAATTTAATTTTTGTTTAAGTTGTCGATTCCTCTTGGGAGGTGACCACGGTAGACTAAAATTCGTTCCTCCTGAAGAGTTTTCCCCATTGGTTGAAAGTTTGCTACCTCAACAAGTGCTCAGCTTAGATCCTTGTTTTTATTTTGGAAATATGAATAAAGTGGTCTTAGCTGGTCCCCTAGTAGTGGAAGATGACACCGCCTTCGTGCCAAATCCCGTGGATACATCCACAGTTAGCTTGGCGAGTCACATCGATTCAATTAAGGATAAGCTGGCAGAAAATATTCATGAAATGTGGGCAATGAATAAAATTGAAGCGGGCTGGATTTGGGGTGATTATAGAGATGATTTAAATCATATTCATCCATGCCTTGTGCCATTTGAAAAACTTCCGGCTGCTGAGAAGAAATACGATTCGCAGTTAGCTGTACAAACAATAAAGTAATACATTTCTAAAATTTTTGAAAATGATTTTATTTAATAATTTTACTTTCAGAACAATTTTAGCGTTGGGATATTATATAACTTTGGATAAGCCACCATCTCGTATTAAAAGCATTCGTCTACCCAATGACCCATTCATGCAAGCCAATGGTTACAAGCCTGCACCCTTAGATCTCAGTGCAATTTCATTAAACGTTAAAATGGAAGAACTAGTCGATCAACTAGCAGAAAATACTCATAATTTGTGGGCCAAAGAACGCATTCAGCAGGGATGGACTTATGGTCTGAATGAAGATCCTGATATGTTCAGAAGTCCACATTTAGTGCCTTATGGTAAAGTTGATGAGGCAATTAAAAAGGCAAATCGTGATACTGCATCAGAAACAGTGAGGACGTTATTAGTTTATGGTTATATTATTGATCCACCAACTGGAGAGCAGCAAGAAAGTAAATCATAAGATATAATTTATTTATTCATAGATTAAGTGATTTATTTTAAAATGCATTATGGCTTATATAACCATTTCTAGCTTTGATGGCAGATGCCATACGTCAAAAGCAAGCAGCTTTCCGTACGTACAGAGTTGAGAAAACTTATGCTGTCAATTCTGGGAAATGGTACTTTGAGTTTGAAATTATGACCACTGGACCTATGAGAGTTGGATGGGCTAAATCAGAATGTGCTCCAGGTTGTATGCTAGGTGCGGACGAAAATACATGGGCATTTGACGGATATAATGTAAGTGGTCTCAGTTTAATATTATAAATTTTACTTTTTATATTATTTCATAGATATTTTTTCATATTATTTTGTTTTGATTTAATTTTATTTATTTATTTATTTTATGCTTTCAATTAAGAAATTAAAGTTACACGGAAATCAAGCTTACATATTCGGTCCTAAATATATGGTTGGCGATATAATTGGTTGCTTTTTAGATTTATATGATCACACGATTAGTGAGTTCTATTATAGTTTTGATTTTTATTTTTGTATTTTACTTAGTTATAGTTTTTCTTTTACGTGGTTCAGATGAAATTTATTTTAACTTCATGCCATAAAGTTGTAATTGTTATTATTGTTTCTTTTATATCGTTTTAAATGTTAATTCTCAGCATGCTAAGTGTTGGTGTATTTTGTCATTCGTTTAGGAAGAGAAAGTTTATTGCAATTCAGCGGAATCGTTCGGAAAGCAGTGGCAAGTTGGAGACGTTGTTGGCGTGTTTCTAGATGTCATTGATCATACTATTAGTAAGATGATATTTATATTGGCTTCAGATACTTATATTACAATATCAGTTTGAATTAAACTAATTGAATTCATTTCGTATTTTACGTATAATACGATATTTATACTTACGTTCGATTGGCATTTAGCTAACTGCTTATATTGTTGAATTTAAAAACTGTCGTGCTTCTGTGCGTAATTACTAGCATGTTAAAATTATGTAATTGCACATTTAGTAATCAAAGACAGTGGCGTAACTACATAGAGTAAAACGCTTCATGCGTATCTATGTTGTGATACAAATTGTAAATATAAATGTTAAGCACCGCTCTAATGCTGTTTAAATATAGGAAAACCAACTAGATTACTAATTTCAAAGGAAATTAATTATTGAAGATTGAAATCAAAATGCCCTTTTGTTGTTTTTTATCCCTCTGTTCATGTCCTTAAAAACCGCCAATAAAATAGCGACTGGAGGGCACACAAACCTGCTTTGACAGCGTTCTGAACAAGTTTATTAATCTTACTTTTATAATTCCATAAAGAATGGTCAAATTATGTAAATATTAACATCTTATAAATAATCAAAAGAAAGACAAGGTATGACAGCTGGCCTACCAAACCATTCTAAAAGAATCGTCTCATCAGTTACCTTAAAACAAGGAATAAACAAGAATTTATACAAACTAATGACTAAGCTTGATACTTGTTAAGCGAAACATTATTCGTAAAGCCAGTCGGATTAAAAAAAAATTGTTATGAAAAAGTTTTGATATGCAAGGTTTCAATGTATTTATATTTTGCTACTATATTAGTTACGCCACTGATATTAATTTATGAAACTATAGATTAGTTACAGTGAGATGGAACTTGATATAAAATTATTATTCCTCGGTTTAAATTATTGCCTAAATTTTTACTCTAATTATTCTAGTTTGAAATTGAGTTACCTAACAGCCTTAATAGCCTATATTAGCATGCAATTTAATCTCTTCTTTATTAATAATGCAATTAATATGACAAACTATTAATTCTTAATACATAATTTACATAAAATATTTATTTGTGCTTGTGTCTCAGTCGACCGTACATAAAATAAACAATGTCCGTACAAATTGGTCAAATATCTACATGTCTTTAAAATGGTGCATGCAATCTATAATAACCTTCCTATAAACTATTGCACCTTACCAATCAGCTTTCTTGCACTCTCATCTTTTACAATATCTAAGCATGTCACACTAAAACCTTAACTATTACTCATGTACAAACCAATTGTTTTAATATACAATTATTTCAGGTTTCTCGCTAAATGGAGAACTCTTGATGGATGCATTAGGTGGCGAAACCACCTTCGCAGATGTACAAGGCGACAATTTTGTCCCAGCTTTCACACTTGGCGTTGGGCAAAAAGCTCGGCTCTGCTTCGGGCAAGATGTTACCCAACTGAAATTCTTTACGACCTGCGGTTTGCAAGAAGGCTATGAGCCGTTTTGCGTCAATATGAATCGATTTGTAACTTATTGGTACACAAAAGACCAGCCAATTTTTGAAAACACTGATGATATGGCCGATACAAGAATCGATGTTACAAGGATTCTTGCAGGGTCAGACAGTCCTCCATGCTTAAAAATTAGTCATAATACTTTTGAAACCATGGAAAAAGCAAACTGGGAGTTCTTGAGATTAAGTTTGCCTGTCATTTTCCATTCAGAATTTATAACGTAATTAATTAATTTTTTATAAGTAAATGTAGAGAATATATCGATATTTGTAGGGAAGAAGAGAAGATCCGTCGATGGCAGGAAATTAAGTTGAGACAGCACAGATTGCGAATTGAAGCTGAGACTCAAGTAGCTACTAATCCTGCTCATATCGAACAAATAATGAAAAGTGGGTTTTCCATGAGTGACATCAAAGGATTGCAGAGGAATTATTCAGAAGATGCAGTTGAAGCAGATGAAATCGTTAGTAAAACTGCTAAGAAAACTCCAGGCAGACCACCGAGAAAAGGATCTTTATCACGCACAACTCAATTTGAAGATAGTATGTTGTTCTTAAGCAGTTTTATTTATGTAATTATTTATTATTTGAATTATAATATATTTCAGCCTTATCACCAAATGCAAATATGCAAGGATCAACTGGTGACTTAACCGTGGACAATGCAGATGACAAGAAGAAACGCGGTCGGTCCCCGTTTAGGTGGGTAATAGATTAAAATATTAAGAATATAACTGATGTAAATAATCAGAAATTTAATTTACGTATTACTTATCGTTCTACGCTACATAGCTTACTTAGAAGGTATAATATAGTGGCAATTGATATTTCTTATTAATTTTCATCCACATACACGTCTGCGGATTTAATTCACGTTTGTGACACATTTTCCAATTTGATTAATATGGAATGTAGTAAATTTTAATGCAAATATCATGTTTTGACAGATTTTTCCGAAAGAGAGAAGCAGGAACAAGTGCGGAAAGACCGAAGGTTAAAGTGCCTGAACCAGAACCAGAACCAGAACCACTATTGCAACAATCAAACACAATGCTTAACCGACAGCCCACTATGAAAACATCTCAGAATGACCTACAGCCTCAAGCTCAACAAAAGCAATTATCAGTACCAACTTCTTCTGATGTGGAAACTATTGGTAATGAATATTTCGACGCCGAATGTTTGAAACTCATCAATGAGTATTTCTATGGTAAGGTTGTACCATTTTTATTCATAGCAATTATGTTATATTTGAAACCTTTATTTAAGGTATTCGCGTTTTTCCTGGTCAGGATCCAACTCATGTTTACGTCGGCTGGGTAACGACCCAATATCATATGTTCAGTAAAGACTTTAATCAAAGTCAAGTCCTTAAAAGTTCTGTTGTCATAGTTGATGACTACGACAGAATGATCAATTGCGTCGATAGACAGTCTTGTTACATGGTAAGAGCTGATGAACTTTATAACGAAGTGAATCAAGACGCTTCAGGTAAAGCTGCGTCTCAAGGCATGTTCATTGGTTGTTTTGCTGATGCAGCAACCGGATTAATTTCATTCACTTGTGAAGGCAAGGGAACCAGACATTGCTACAAAATGGAACCAGAAACTAAATTGTTTCCAGCTATTTTCATTGAAGCTACAAGCAAGGATTGCCTACAGATTGAACTAGGCCGAACTGCAACGAGTCTACCATTGTCTGCAGCTGTTTTGCAGAATAGTTCCAAGCACGTGATTCCACAGTTTCCACCTAGATTGAAGGTTCAATGCCTTAAGCCACATCAATGGGCACGTGTGCCGAATCAAAGTCTTCAAGTACACGCCTTGAAATTATCTGACATACGAGGATGGTCCATGTTATGCGAGGATGCTATTTCTATGCTTGCATTGCATATTCCGGAAGAAGATAGATGCATAGATATTTTGGAATTAATTGAAATGGACAAATTGTTATCGTTCCATGCGCATACTCTAACATTATATGCTGCTCTTTGCTATCAGAGTAATTACCGAGCTGCTCATGCGTTATGTCGTCATGTTGATCAAAAGCAATTGCTTTATGCAATCAAAGCGGAATACATGAGTGGTCCATTACGACAGGGATTCTATGACTTATTGATTGCTATTCATTTGGAATCACATGCAACAACAATGTAAGCAAAGCAGAGTAATTAATATTAATATGATGATTTTATTAAATTTTTTGTTTACAGGGAAAATTGCAAGAATGAATATGTTATCCCATTAGGCCCACAATTGAAGGAAATCTATGAAGATGATGAGATGAAGCACAGTCTTAGAAATTTGCAAGTGGAATCTGTCATGCCTCAAATGAAAATGACCGACATCACTGATTCAATTGATAAAATCGTCAATTTATACGCGCCATACTTTCCATTGGATATGGTCAGGGATTATGTTATGCAAGCTTTGACTGAAGCTGTGGAAAGTAACCAAGTCCATAACCGCGATCCCATTGGTGGATCCAATGAAAACCTCTTTGTGCCATTGTTGAAATTGCTCGATCGGTTACTATTAGTAGGAATGCTAAATGATGAAGATGTGCACAAGTTATTAATCATGAGCCATCCTGAAACTTGGTGTGAGAACTTTGAGCGGGAAGGAAAAGACGAACATCGTAAAGGTCTTCTCGAAATGAAGCTGGCTGAAGGCGCCAAATTACAAATGTGCTACTTATTGCATCATTTAAACGACGTGCAGCTGCGTCATCGCGTTGAATCCATAATTGCCTTCGCTCATGACTATGTCGGTGACTTACAATCAGATCAATTACGTCGTTACATCGAAATCAAACAATCTGATCTTCCTTCTGCTATTGCTGCGAAGAAAACTCGCGAGTTTCGTTGTCCACCCAGAGAACAAATGAAAACCATATTATTTTTTAAGAATATGGAGGAAGAGGAGAAAGAGAATTGTCCAATTGGCGAAGATCTCTGCGAGAAGATGAACACTTTCCATGAGACGTTAATGCATCATGTGTCGCTTAAAGCACTTGAAGCTCCACCAGAAGAAGAACAAGTTGATGAATCTGTAAAACCAAATCCTTTCAAACGTCTATATAATTTTATTAACGCTGTTAAAGAGTTAGAAGAAGAACCAAAACCTCCAGAGGAACCCGAAAAGAAAACTCCGGCAGAAATCTTTAGAAAAGTGTTGATTGCAACAATTGTCCGATGGGCGGAAGAAACACAAATCGAAACTCCAAAGCTAGTTCAAGAAATGTTCAGTTTATTGGTTCGACAATACGATTCTGTCGGTGAATTGATCCGCGCATTGAGCAAGACTTACGTAATTAACGCGAAAACCAAACACGATGTTGCTGAAATGTGGGTCAGCTTGAGTCAGATTAGAGCTTTACTTCCCGTACAAATGTCCCCAGAGGAAAAGGAACTAATGCGTATGCGTCTTTGGAAATTCGTCAATAATCATACTTTCTTCCAACATCCAGATCTAATTCGTGTTTTGCGCATTCACGAAAATGTCATGGCAGTTATGATCAACACATTGGGTAGAAGATCACAAGAGCAATCTGAAGCGAGTGCTGCTCCTTCTGGAGATGGTGGTGAACCCGTAGCAAAGGCTAAAGATACCTCTCACGTTTTGGTTGTAGCATGCTGTCGTTTCTTGTGCTACTTTTGTCGCACTGGACGCCAAAATCAAAAGGCCATGTTTGAACATTTCGATTTTCTGCTGGACAACAGTAATATTTTGTTAGCTAGGCCTAGTTTACGTGGTTCCACACCTCTTGATGTTGCTTATTCATCTCTGATGGAAAACACTGAATTAGCTTTGGCTTTACGTGAGCATTATTTGGAAAAGATTGCAATTTATTTATCTCGCTGCGGCTTGCAATCAAACTCTGAATTGGTGGAAAAGGGTTATCCTGATTTAGGTTGGGATCCTGTAGAAGGTGAACGCTATTTGGATTTCTTAAGATACTGCGTATGGGTTAATGGTGAATCAGTTGAAGAAAATGCCAACTTGGTCATTCGTTTACTTATTCGAAGACCGGAATGTTTAGGCCCTGCATTAAGAGGCGAAGGCGAGGGATTAATGAGAGCAATTGTTGAGGCGAACAAGATGTCTGAAAGGATATCTGATCGACGTAAATTACTGAATGATGAAGCTGAAGGAACAGTTAATATTGCTCAGTTTACACATCCATTGCCTGAAAGCGATGAAGATGAAGACTATATTGATACTGGGGCTGCTATTTTGACCTTCTACTGTACCTTGGTAGATTTATTGGGTAGATGTGCACCAGATACTGCGGTAATTGCACAGGGCAAAAATGAATCTTTAAGAGCAAGATCTATTTTACGGTCGTTAGTACCATTAGAAGATTTGCAGGGTGTTTTAAGCTTACGATTTACTATTATGAATCCTGCAGCAGGTGAAGAAAGACCTAAATCCGATATGCCATCTGGTTTATTGCCTGGCAATAAGCAATCGATTGTACTTTTCTTGGAACGAGTCTATGGCATTGAGACACAAGAATTGTTCTATAAACTGCTTGAAGAGGCATTCCTACCAGATTTACGCTGTTGTACTATTTTGGATAGGGTAAATATATTCCTATTTATATTAATTGTTATATTATATACATATACGTTAATTTATTTGTTTTGTTTTAGAATGACGGAAGTGAATCTGATATGGCGCTTAGTATGAATCGTTATATGGGCAACTCTATTTTACCATTATTGATCCAGCATAGCAAATTTTATGCAGAAGCTGAAAATTATGCGTCATTGTTAGATGCTGCTCTGCATACTGTTTATAGGCTTTCAAAAAATAGAATGTTAACTAAAGGACAACGTGATGGTGTCTCTGACTTTTTGGTTGCTTTAACCAGTCAAATGCATCCAGCAATGTTACTCAAACTTCTTCGTAAGCTAACAATTGATGTATCAAACTTATCAGAATACACCACGGTAGCACTGAGATTGCTCACATTACATTATGACCGATGCGGTAAATACTATGGCTCAACTGGTGGTGGTGGTGGCAGTTCTTATGGTTCATCTACAGATGAGGAAAAGCGACTCACAATGATTTTGTTCTCAAATATTTTCGATTCTTTGAGCAAAATGGAATACGATCCAGAACTGTTCGGTAAAGCTCTGCCTTGCTTGACAGCTATTGGGTGTGCTTTACCACCAGATTATTCTCTATCGAAAAATTTCGATGACGAATGGTATGGTAACAAAGCAGCTAGCCCGGATGGTCCCTACGACCCCCAACCAATTAACACTTCTGCAGTGGTATTAAATAACGATTTGAATTCGATTGTTCAAAAGTTCTCGGAGCATTATCATGATGCTTGGGCAAGTAGAAAGTTAGAAAGTGGGTGGCAACATGGCGAGCAATGGTCGGATAATAATAAGACTCATCCAAGATTGAAACCATACAATATGCTAACTGATTATGAAAAGGAACGGTATAAGGAGCCAGTGCGTGAATCACTTAAAGCCTTGTTAGCTCTAAAATGGACGATTGAACATACTGAAGTAGACGTTCCATCAAATCATAGAAATTCTATCAGAAGGTCTTCCAAAAACGAGTCACAATCTCCACATACATATAATCCTCATCCAGTGGACATGACCAACTTGACTCTTTCACGAGAAATGCAAAATATGGCCGAAAGACTAGCGGAAAATGCTCATGACATATGGGCGAAAAAGAAGCGGGAAGAACTTAACATTAATGGTGGTGCCATCCATTCGCAATTGGTACCATACGATCTGTTAACTGATAAAGAAAAGAAGAAAGATCGAGAACGTTCTCAAGAATTCCTAAAATACATGCAGTATCAAGGATTTAAACTGCATAGACCAAAACCACCGGGTCAAGAAAACGAACAAGGTGGTGCTGGGCCAGCGATTGAATTGCGTTTCTCTTATAGTTTGTTAGAAAAGTTGATCCAATACTTAGACCGGGCTACTATTAACATGAAGCTTCTTAAACCTTCAGCCACATTTAGTCGTCGCAATTCATTCAGTACTTCCACACGGGACATTAAATTCTTCTCTAAAGTCGTTCTACCACTAGTAGAAAAATATTTCTCAACACATAGGAATTACTTCATTGCAGTTGCCACAGCCACAAACAACATTGGAGCTGCTTCTCTAAAAGAAAAGGAAATGGTCGCTGCTCTGTTTTGCAAACTTGCCAATTTGTTGAGATCAAAATTGGCTGCCTTCGGAGCAGATGTGCGTATTACTGTTCGTTGTCTTCAAGTGCTAGTAAAAGCAATTGATGCCAAATCTTTGGTGAAAAATTGTCCAGAGTTTATTCGCACATCTATGTTAACATTCTTCAATAATACTGCTGATGATCTTGGGCACACAATTATCAACTTGCAAGAAGGCAAATACAGCCATTTGAGAGGCACTCATTTGAAGACTTCAACTTCCTTGTTTTATATCAATCACGTTCTGCTGCCTATTTTAACTGCACTATTCGATCATTTAGCAAATTGCGATTATGGAAGTGATTTACTGTTGGACGAGATCCAGGTCGCTTCGTATAAAATATTATCAGCTTTATATACACTTGGAATAGATCAAACGTTGACACATGATAGGAAGTATCTTAAGACAGAAATTGAACGTCACAAACCTGCTCTTGGTTCATGTTTGGGTGCTTTTGGTTCTTGTTTCCCTGTTGCGTTTTTGGAACCCCATTTGAACAAGCATAACCCGTTCTCATTGCTCAATAGAATTGCTGATCATTCATTAGAAGCTCAAGGTATTTTCGAAATTGATAGTGAAATTGATATTTGAAATGAAATTATAATTATAATTGTTTTTAGATATTATGGTCAAGATGGAACAATCGATGCCCACTCTAGAGGCAATTTTGACTGAAGTGGACCAATTTGTTGATAGTGAAAAAACGTATAGTGATCAAATGCATGTTATTGATGTTATTATGCCTATGTTATGCTCATATTTGCCAATTTGGTGGAGTCAAGGTCCAGATAATGTTAGTCCAACTGGAGGGTAAGTTAATTATATTTTAAAATAATAGACCAGAATTTAAAATTTAAATTTATAATGTATAGAAATCACGTGACAATGGTAACAGCAGAACATATGAATCAACTTCTAAAGAACGTTCTGAAACTTATTCGAAAAAATATTGGTAATGAATCTTCACCATGGATGACTCGCATTGCTGCTTACACTCAACAAATTATCATAAATAGCAGCGAAGAACTACTCAAGGATGTCTTCCTACCACTAGCTGAACGCGTTAAGAAGCGTACAGATGCAATGTTCCACAAGGAAGAATCCCTTCGTGGTTTTATCAAAAGCTCAACAGAGGACACTTCGCAAGTGGAAGCTCAGATTCAAGAAGATTGGCATCTTTTGGTCCGTGATATTTATTCGTTTTATCCGCTTCTAATTAAATACGTGGATTTGCAACGTAATCACTGGCTTCGCAATAACATTGAGGAAGCTGAAGAACTTTATAATCACATTGCTGAAATCTTTAATATCTGGTCTCGAAGTCAGTACTTCTTAAAGGAAGAACAAAACTTTATCTCAGCGAATGAAATTGATAACATGGTGTTAATCATGCCTACTGCAACACGAAGGAGTGTCGTTTCCGAAGGTGCTCCACAAAGTGGTGGTGGTAAAAAGAAGAAGAAGAATCGTGATAAGAAGCGCGACAAGGCAAAGGAAATTCAGGCTTCTTTAATGGTGGCATGTCTGAAGAGATTGTTACCGGTTGGTTTGAATTTGTTTGCAGGCAGGGAGCAAGAATTAGTTCAGCATTGTAAAGATCGTTTCCTCAAGAATGTCTCCGAACAAGAGATTACTGATTTTGCTAAGATGCAATTAACACTTCCGGATAAAATTGATCCAGCTGATGAAATGTCATGGCAGCATTATTTATACAGTCAATTGGGAAGTAAAAAATGTGTTACTGTAAATACTACTGATTCTAATGGTAATAATCAACTGGAAGAAACTATCGGTCGTATTGTGGCAATGGCTAAAGTACTATATGGCTTACATATGGTAAGTATACCAATTTAAGTTTAAAACAAAGTTTTTTTTCTCGTTTTTTTTTTTCATTTATTGATTTTCATTGGGGATTCATTAGATTGATCATCCACAACAACAACTAAAAGGTGTTTATCGCAGTTGCGTATCGACGCAAAGAAAACGCGCTGTACTTATGTGTTTCCGTCAAGCATCATTACACAGTTTGCCCAGGTTTGTTTTCATTGTTTTCTGTTTCATATTTTGTGTATAATTTTGGATTATTACAATATATTGTTTTCAATTTTCTGAGTGTTTTTACATGTTTTTTTTTTCTCTTCAATATCGAGTAATCAGTAGATTAACAAATAATAGAATAGACTATTTAAGTAGGCTTTTATATAATATTTTCTAATATTTAGACAATATTTCGTTTTTACATGAATATACTCAGCTAACACAGACCTAACGGGCCATCCGCGGGCCCTCACACTCGACTCGACTGTATATGATCGGGCCGTAGCGGGTAGACAACTGTGAAATAAAGAATGAGTGCCAATGTTCCAATGACGCACCGCCTGCTGAAAAATCAGCTATATATGTCGCAGAACTACCGTTAGACGTTTTTAAGTTATATCGGCTCAATGCAGGGGTTTCACTATCTTACTACCATTCTCGCGAGACATTCCCATGCGGAGTTGTAAAAGAGAAACCTTTTAAAGGTACCGCAACTGAGCACAGTCATACCAATTATAGACCGAACACACAACACAACTGAATAGCACGGCTTGGAATCAAAGATCAAGCATCGGCCCAATGCAGGGAAGCCGCTATCAATAATAACCCGTCGATACGCTTAACCCGCCTGACGGACGCACTAATTATATTCGCAAGGCTCTCTTAGTTTTATTATGATAAATACTAATTTTTCTATTACAATTAGCTTGTTTTTTTTTTCAATTTTTACTAATATACTAATCCATAATTATAGGCATCACGTCCAAAAGCTAACAGAGATGGTTGGCGACGATTGCTTAACGCTGCAAGAAAACGCGCGGCAGTTGCTTGCTTACGATGCATACCTTTATATAAAATAANTACTAATTTTTCTATTACAATTAGCTTGTTTTTTTTTTCAATTTTTACTAATATACTAATCCATAATTATAGGCATCACGTCCAAAAGCTAACAGAGATGGTTGGCGACGATTGCTTAACGCTGCAAGAAAACGCGCGGCAGTTGCTTGCTTACGATGCATACCTTTATANGCTGCAAGAAAACGCGCGGCAGTTGCTTGCTTACGATGCATACCTTTATATAAAATAAGCAGGTTGCTAACTTTATTCTTATCTAAATTTAATATATTACTTACTAAACTTTTCTATGTAGGCATCGTGCATGCAACTTGTTTGCAAGAACTTACTACGAGTTATGGTTACAAGATGAAAATGTCGGTCAGGAAGTCCTCATTGAAGATTTGACACAGAGCTTTGAAGATGCCGAGCTCAAGAAGAAGGACGAAGAAGAAGTAGAAGACAAACCAGATCCTCTTACTCAACTAGTAACAACTTTCTGTCGTGGCGCAATGACTGAGCGTTCTGGTGCATTGCAAGAAGATCCTTTGTACATGAGCTACGCTGAAATTATTGCAAAATCTTGTGGCGAGGAAGAAGAAGAAGGCGAAGGGGAAGAAGAAGGTGGTGATGGTGAGGAAGGAGGTGCTTCAATTCATGTGAGTAACTTTTTTCTAGTTTTAATTTCGAACTAAAGAGAATGATTTGTATTAACTAATTTACTAACTGAATTTAAATGAATTTGCTAACCAAAGTTGAAAGTTACTTCGATGGAAAAGTTCTGGGTAACGATTGTAATAATATTTTTCTATTTGCTTTTATTCCTAGCTTAATTTCAAATCACAAAGTAAAAGAATAGCAATGTAATAAATAAAATGAATATTTTACAGGAACAAGAAATGGAGAAACAGAAGTTGCTTTTCCATCAAGCTCGTCTGGCAAATCGCGGTGTTGCTGAAATGGTCCTCCTGCATATATCTGCCAGCAAAGGTGTCCAATCTGAAATGGTAATGAAGACCTTGCAACTAGGCATTTCCGTGCTTCGTGGTGGCAATGTAGATATTCAAATGGGGATGCTCAACCATCTTAAAGACAAGAAAGATGTGGGATTCTTTACCAGTATTGCTGGTTTAATGAACAGTTGCAGCGTGCTTGATTTAGATGCTTTTGAAAGAAACACCAAAGCTGAAGGTTTAGGTGTAGGTTCGGAAGGCGCTGCCGGTGAAAAGAACATGCATGATGCTGAATTCACATGCGCTCTCTTCCGATTCATCCAATTGACTTGTGAAGGTCACAACTTAGAATGGCAAAATTACCTTCGTACTCAAGCAGGCAACACTACTACAGTCAACGTTGTAATCTGCACCGTCGATTATTTGTTACGCCTACAAGAATCCATAATGGACTTCTATTGGCATTATTCTAGCAAGCAGCTTATTGATCCAGCTGGTAAAGCTAACTTCTTTAAGGCAATAGGTGTTGCCAGTCAGGTGTTTAACACTCTAACAGAAGTCATACAAGGTCCTTGTACTTTGAATCAACAGGCATTAGCCCATTCAAGATTGTGGGATGCAGTGGGTGGTTTCCTCTTCTTATTCTCTCATATGCAAGACAAACTGTCAAAGCATTCAAGTCAAGTTGATTTATTAAAAGAGTTATTGAACTTGCAAAAGGACATGATTACAATGATGCTTTCCATGCTTGAAGGAAACGTTGTTAATGGTACAATCGGTAAACAAATGGTGGACACTTTGGTCGAAAGTGCATCTAACGTTGAATTAATCTTAAAATACTTTGACATGTTCTTAAAACTTAAGGATCTTACTTCTTCTGCCAGCTTCCAAGAAGTTGATCCAAATAATGAGGGTTGGGTACTACCAAAAGATTTCAAAGAAAAGATGGAACAACAAAAAAGCTACACACCGTAAGTATATATGTATATATATATATATATATATATGTATATATAAGCATTTTATTGGCATAACTTCTTACACATATCCTCACAACTTTCTTTACCTCCTTCATCCATCCACTCTTGCACACTTCTGATTCCATACACTCATTTTTTCTTCATACCCTTATACTCCTTAGCTAAATATTTCTAAGTGTGCCATCTTCACACAATACGCACCTTCCATACTATTCTCCTATCCACATTTTCCACCTGCATTTCTCTGACTTATACCTAGCCCTCGCCATCATCCAGTTCCATCTCATTTACATCGAAATACCTCCAGCGCGAGTATGTATGTCTGCCACTCCGCGTATCCCGGATTGTACGAGCATCCCTCAATTAACGCATGTGTCCCCTTCAACTTCACTTGATCCTCCCATCTCACCCCTTTGACTCCTCCCGGTCTGCCATTCCCCGAGCCTCTTTCTCTGACAATTCCGCTATCACCAATAAGAAACCTATTTGATATTTTCTAAATTCATATATTTTTTTTTTTTTTAAATAGAGAAGAGATTGAATTTCTGCTTGCATGTTGTGAAGTCAATCATGAAGGAAAAGTGGATTATGTCGCATTCGTTGAACGATTCCACGAACCATCTGCAGAAATCGGTTTTAATTTGGCAGTGTTATTGACCAATCTCTCCGAGCATATGCCAAATGAACCCAGACTCGCACGCTTCTTAGAAACGGCTGGATCCGTTTTAAACTACTTCGAACAATTCTTGGGACGTATTGAAATTATGGGTAGCAGTAAACGTATTGAACGCGTCTACTTCGAAATCAAGGAATCAAATATTGAGCAATGGGAGAAACCACAAATCAAAGAGTCTAAACGCGCATTCTTCTACTCGATCGTCACAGAAGGTGGTGATAAGGAAAAGCTGGAAGCATTTATTAATTTCTGCGAGGATGCCATCTTTGAAATGCAACATGCTAGTGCTTTAATGGCAGTTGAAGAATCAGGTGGGCCAGGTGCTAATAGAACTACTAGTTATAAGTATATGGGCGAAGATGACGAAGAAAGGTGTGGAAAGATATGATATATTATTAAAGATATGCTTTATGTGATACATTCGAAAATATTTACAGATCTGGAAATCCAATTACCCGAACCATTCAGAGCGTGAAAGATGGTATTGCTTTCGGGTTAAGCTCACTATCTCCAGCTAATATTAAGAATAAAATCGGTGAAATGCAGCAAATGTCAATATTGGAATTGATTAAAGCTTTCTTCAGGAATATTTACTTGGTGTTCTATTACTCAGGTTATGGCGTTTCTTGTATATTTAGGTAAGTTAAGCTTATTTCATGTTGTTTCTCTAAAATGTATTATTTTAATTATAACCATGGCTCTCACATTACCAATCGGGAAATATTGGCGGGCTCTTATAAGATAACTTTACTATTACAATACAATATTTGAAAAAGTTTACCACATTCTTGTAAGGGCTATGTAACTAACAAAAAACAAGGGCATTTTATATTCGTTTTATATTAACTGTACTAATTAATTCCCTGAAATGTTTAACTTGTTTACATAGCATTCTAATATATCTATTTGGAAAACGAGCTAGGTATCTAATTTAAATCATTTGCAAACATTTCCAATTGTCAAATGAATTAATTAATTTCTGTTGTTAGTTATTTCGGTGGTATTTTAATGAACTTGATGCGTGGCCCACAATTGGAAGAACCACAAACTGTTGCGAAGGAAGAGAAACAGCAATTAAGAATGCTACCCGCATTACCAGCTACAGATGAGCCAGCAGGACAAATGCAGGCATTCGGACTAGATATCACTAAGGAAGAAGGCGGACAGTAAGTACCTTCATTCATAGTATTACTATGATCATCATAATATTAAATGACTGCTCAAATTTCAGAATGAAAATGGCACCACAC